>LOJH01029086.1:0-17540 GCA_001685095.1 Ellobius talpinus | reverse complement strand
GCCGTGTGGGAGCCGGGCGGGACTAAAAGCAGGCCCGCTCCCCTATCACTACAACTGTCTCTGCAGACTCCAGGGGAGACGCTGTTCTTCCCTGTCCCCTCTCTGATGATACTTGGCACCCTTGCCTTGTGACCACACCAGTCCAAATTCTGCCTTTTTAGCCACATCATCTTTTTTGTGTCCTCTCTTGTGTGTGTTGTCTCCCTCTGTACCCCTGATAAGATCTATGTAATGGCCTGTAGGGCTCCCCCGCACAATCCAGTGTAATGTACCGATCTCAGAATCTTTAACATAACCACAAAGAGCTGTGTTGTTGTTGCTGTGGCTGGGATAGGCCCCCTTCCCAAATTGTGGGCTACTGGAGGAGAGGGCTCTCAGAGCCTGAGTCGGCTCCTCTGAGCACTCACTTGCCTCAAACCAGAAGGAGCTTTTCTCTTGTGTCTGCTGGGATTACAGGCATTCAGTCACCATGCTGTTTATAGAGTTCCGGGGGATGGAACTCAGGACTTCATATACAGTGCTAGGCAAACATGATATAACTCTATATCTCCAGCCCAGAAAAAAATGCTTGAAGGTTAAGTGTACACACACACATACACACACATACAAACACACACACATGCCCACACACACACCAGCAGGAGTGTCAGCAAGAACAAGAGGCTCTTAAGGTTTTTAAGCATGGCTCTCTCCTGATAATCCTGGAGCCCTCAGTCACCCACCATCTTTTCCTTAATAAGCCTTGGTTTTCCTTGGCACCAAATCCTCTGGAACTCTTTCTGCAGCTGAAGCCAAGATCCTGACTGTGTCTGAATAGAGGTCTCTGGTCTCCCCCAGGTTGCTGGCAGCAAGGGGTATGTCCCTCTGGCAGTGACATTTCTCCTTTGAAGGGCCTTCTCGCCCTGGTCGCTTGCAATGGGGTATTCTTGGCTGTGGTGGGGGTCTGTATCACACATGGTAAGCTGTATCCATGGCCTTTCCCTGTGTGCTGCTCGTGATACCATCCTACCTATGTTGTGACAATTTAATGTCTCCAGCTATTATTGCTGTTTCCTGGTGGGAAGGTGGGGGTTGACAAAAGTACCCCCTGCCTAAAAGATGCTCCCACTTAATGGAAGATACCCTGCTCACCCTCTTCCTCCTTCCTCCTCCTCTCTCTTGAGGCAGAGTCTTGTTATGCAGCCCAAACTGGTTTCCCTCTTGTCTCATCCTCCCGGAGAGATCTGGGATTACACACGTGTGCCACCATGCCTGGAAGGAGAGCTATTTCTAAATCTGGGACAAGAGTCCCCTGGCAGAATGAGAAGGAAGAAAGCCAAGACACAGCCAAATGTCCTAAAATCTTTTCATCGGAGGCAATCCTTGCCTTTGGGGATTTCCCCTTCCAAATGACTGTCATGAATTCCTGCTTGAAAAGTCCTTGAGTTTGATGTTTTGCTGTGTTAAGCATTTCTTAGTTCTTTACTAGAAATACTTGAAGAGCTCCAACTTTACTGAAGTAGAAAGAAGAGGGATGCTCTATTTTTGGAATTCAGCAGGACCATTATCTGAGATAGAGACAGATGGGAACCTAGGAGGTTACAGACTAGGTCAGTGAGGCTATGGCCCTGAGTACTCCAACACGGAGTGCTCAGAGTGGGCTCCAATCGGGCCTACGGCAGTCCTGCAGCTGCTGGGAGTCTGGCTAGACATTGCGTAGCAGTTTGTCTGAATTTTCTGTTTTCTCAGATTCCAGTCTTTAAAACAAAACGTATTTAGTGTGCACATGTGTGCCCACATCATGGTGTGCATGTGATGGTCAAAGGACAAAGCAGGTATTCAGTGTGCACATGTGTGCCCACATGTCACGGTGTGTGCGCAGTGGTCAGAGGACAAAACATGCAGTTAGTGTGCACGTGTGTGCGCCCACATGTGTGTGTGTCGCAGTCAGAAGACAAAAACATATATTTAGTGTGCTGTGGCGGTCAGAGGACAAGTTGTGGAATCAGCTCTCTTTTTACCCTGGATGCTGGAGATTGAACCCAGGCTGGCAGCCTTGGCAGCAAGCACCTTGATCTGCTGAGCCGTCTTGCCAGCCCATTTCTGGGCTTTTCTAAATAAAGCAAAGCGAGCAGGGGCATTTAGAAGGAATAGTTAGGTTTTTTAAAGAAGCTTAATTACATTCTTCTGCACCTTGGAGGAGCTGCATTCTTCTTCTCCCTAGGAAACCCGCTCCTTTTTCTTTTCCAGAGATGTGTGAGGAAATTGGACAATAGCTTAACAATCGACTGTGAGCTTTAAGCTTTTACAGAGAACGGGACTGTCTTGCCCTCTTTTTCAGTCATACCCTTGTCCCTAGTGAACTCCCACAGAGCAGCTGATTTGAGAGGAAAGGAGAAAATGTATTTTTTTTAAATAATCATTGCTTAAAATATTTGGGTTAAAGTCCTTTGTATTGGCTAACCATTCTCATTTAAAAGTTGACTCCCTGCTGGGGCTGGATCTGTCTTCCTTTCCTCTCTTCCCACCTGGAGTCTAAGCACAGGAAGACTGGGTCTTAGTGGCACTGGGAAGGTGGTGCCAAGTCTAGGGCAGTGTGTGACTTGTAGCCTCCTAACAGCTGTCTACCCTGTTCTTTGTTCGGTGTGGCAGTTTGGGACCCAACTGGGATGTGTAGGGTCCTGTGTCTGCTCTTCTTTGCAGCCTGCTGGTGGTGGCTGTCAGGTATATAACTGTGTCCTTTTGGTTTGGTGAACATGACCTTCCTGAACCCATAAAGGAGGTGACTCAGGCTCACCTCCTTTGCTGGTTGGGACACATTCTGGGGGGGAAATTTGGTCACTAATTCCATACGTTCTCCATCTTACCTGGAGCTCCCTTGTGACAGGATCTCTTTGCAGGAGAGTTTCAAACCGAATGTCTTCCCCTTTCAGCTCTCCCTGGGGACATTTGGGACTCTTAGACTCATCACAGGATTTACAGTCACCAGGAGGGTCAGAGGTACTTTCTGGTTTTCTTTGGGATATTTTGAATCGATTATTCCAGGTAATAGCTAACACGGGAGAAACTTCGGAAAGAAAGGCAGCAGGTTCTTTTCAGGAAAATTTGTTTATTTCCAGGAAGGAAGCCTCTACCTGTGTTTCTTTCTCCGTGAGAGGCACACTGCCGTTCTGCTCACTTCTGGACCACCACAATAAAGTGAATCACGTAAGTGTGCTCACTTACTAATTGCTAAGGATCGCCTGGGCCCTGGGTGTCTTGTGGGTTGTTTGTGGCTGAGGGCTTTGTGTTGATGTTGAGGGCCGATGGCTGCTTCAAGGGACAGGTGGCAAAGGTTGGAACTCCTGTAACCATTTCTTAGAATAAGGTAGCAAAGCAGTTGACCTTTGGTTGGTTGATTGGATCTTGGATGGTAGGCTTCTCTGTGGAACACTGCACAGTTGATGGTACTTTACTCACACAGGACTTCCAAGGTTAGAGTCAGGCCTCCCAAACCCTGCTTCTATTTTATCTACCATGTTTATAGAATGTTCTGCATCGCTGTGATCATTTAACAGTGTCACAGCCTTTGAACCAAGAGCAACCATCTTCAGAAACTATTTTCTTATTCCGCTGTGAGACACCCCCTCGTTCACTGATGTTTTACCGCGAGACTGCGCAGTTTGGCCACACCTTCAGGCTGCATCTATAAACATGGTTCTCCTCATAGCCCATCCTTTCTCAGCTTCAGATACTTCTGCCTGAGTCTCAAACCCCCGAAAGTCGTGAATGATGGCTGAGATCAACAACTTCTTCCCAACCCCTGTCGATGCTGGCATTCTACTTCCTCCCATAAATTATGGATGTCTGTTAATGGATGTCTAGAGGGGTGAGTCTAGAGCCTTCTCTGAAGACGTTATATTGTGTCCACCAGAAGAATCCCTTTCCTGGCAGCCATCCTCTACAGAATCTAGTCCTTAAATAATAGGACTGGAGCACTGAAATCATTCCTCCATCTGTGGGCTGCAGAATGGATATTGTATTTCCAGACAAAGAAATATTAACTTTTCCATGCAGCTTTTACTTTGCTAAATGACCAGGAAAATTATCAGTGAGTGGTATATATATATATTCCCCTTGATTTGTACATCTCAGACAGCCAGTCATCAAACCCGGTCAAGCTGTTCAGAATGCACAGGCGGAATAAGTATAACAGCATTCTTAAGGGTTCCAGAACTTTTAGCATGGCCACTGGTGAGGAGCAGTGGCTTCATCTTTAGATCACCAGCAGCAGTACCCTAACTGAGCAAGGGTCAGCCCTGGCGTTTTGAAGGCAGTTTTGCCTTCTCCTCTCCAGTCAGCGCAGCGTCATATAAGGCTGTTTTCTGGATAGGGACGACCTTGTGTGCCGACTGGATCTTCTGAAGTATGTGCCACAGCCTTTACAGCCATACTTCCTGCCTGACCCTTTACCTCCACCTCCATGTTTCATTTGTTCACTGAAGGAGCCCACTCAATGTCCTTCAACAGCTTTTCCTTTAACCACTTGGCTGTGCCAAAGACACCTTTGATCTTTCTCACGGAGCATGGCCACTTCCAGCTTTTGATATAAGATGACAAATGCGTGGTTCCATCTTCTACCTGAAACTTGAACGCACTGTGGAGCTGTTCACTGGCCTGATTTCAAAACCGAATGTCTTGGGAAACAGAGGCCAAAGGAGAGGGGAGAGAGAGGTGGATGGGTCAATGGTGGAACAGTCAGAGCACACACGGCATTTAAGGTTAGGTTGCATCCTGCTAGGGCTTGAATGTGTCCCCTCTGAAATTCAAGTGGCCAATGAGATGGTAATAGGCAAGGCCTTTAAGGGACACTTAGGGCTTGAGGGTTCCTCCCTTCATTATGAGGCCGAGCCTTTAAAGGATATTTATTACTCATAGCACTCAGCTCGTCCACCCTTCTACCTTTTGCTACACAAGCATTTAGAATTTCTCCCTTCCTAAGAACATAGCGAAGCACCATCTCGGTAGCAAAAAGGGAGCCTGCACCAAACACTGCTTTGATCTTAACTGTCCTCACCTCCAAACCTCTGAGAAAATAAATTCTCCACGCATTATCTAGTCTAGTATTTTGTAACAGCACAGACTCAAACCACGGTCTGACCACACTTCTATGAGAGAACCCCCACCCTCAAGACATGGACAGAAGACCATCTTATTGAGTCCCATTAGCACAAAGAAACATGAGACAGTGGCCATGGTAGCCACTAAATGTTAGTTATGCACTATTAACAACCAGGAAATGGATAGGGGCAAGGTTATCCTCCTTGGGCAGAGGAAGGAGAGCCTAGAAGGGAGAAAGGACTAATTTTTGTGTGCCTCTATAAAAAACTTAATAACAGGTAGAATCAGCTCATCTTACATTAGCCAAAGCACGTTGCATGGTCATTCTTAACTTCCAGATGGGGCATGACAGGCACACGTGATGTCTACCACCTCACCTCTAGCAGACAGCCTGGGCAAAGAGGCAGGATTATAAGAGTTTGATGTGTCTGACCATTACCTAGGGCTGGGCACATGGCAGCCTGGGACACAAGCAGGATTTGGCATTGGCAACAGAGTCCAAAGCGGACACTGGGTTTGTCCCAAGTGAGCATACGGCAGTGGGTGGCAGAGAGATTGCGTGGTCTCACTATCTACTTTCAGTTTGTGTTCGGGACGAGTGTGCATGAAGAAAAGAAGGAGAGAGAAAGTAAAGAGGAAGAGGAGGGGTAGAGACACAGGCGCAGCTGTGTGCTTGGTCACAGAGGAAGGGAGAAGGGAAGGACTCCGAAGCTGACTTTGAGCCCTTCCAGGGGTAAGCAGGGCTAGTGCTCAGCTCAGTTGAAGTTTGCACAGAGACGTCAGAGAGACAGAAGGAAAGCAGTGTGTTCCTAAAGAGGTCTGAGAAGCACCATCTTCTGGGTGGTCTGGTTAAAAGCCGGACAACAATATTCTTGTCAAGTTGTGCTTGGGGGGAATTCTTCTTGAGAGCATGGAATGGAACATTCTGGTCCAGCCTTCACACCCTAAGCACAGCAAAGTAGTTATCTCTTTGTTCTCCTTTGTCTTCTTCTGGACTCCTCAGCTCCATTCACAGGTTATTCCTTTTTAGTTAAAGTTAAATCCAAAATAAGGCAGCCTCCCTTGCCACTGCCACCTCTGAACCAGAACCGTCTACTTCACTGTTGGTCCGTGACATTTACACCATGACTGTCTGAATTTGACTCCCCACCCCCTTTGCCTGACAGAGGCTCCCTAGCCCAGGCTGATCTTGAACTGCTGATCCTCCCTCTTGGCCTCAGCCTCCCTGGCACTGAGGTTTTAGGGGTGAACCACTGGACCAAGAACAGCTGTTCTCAACCTGTGGGTAGCAACCCTTTCACAGGGATCCCCTAAGAGCAACAGAAAACACGGATATTTATATTGTGACTCAGAGCAGCAAGATTACAGTTATGCAGTTGCAATAAAAATAATTTTATAGTTGGGAATCACCACACAGGAGGAGCTGTGTTGAAGGGTTGCAGCATTAGGAAGGTTGAGAGCCACTGGGCCTAGAAGATATGCTGACTTCCAAGGGTTAATTTGATACATAGCTCTTAATTAAACATGGAATTTAGAGATGTTCTAGGTAGCTCAGTGAGCATTTGTTGTATGATTCGGGAGCAGCTGCTAATTATCGCTTCAGATGACACCACCTTTGGCACCCTTCCTCCTCAATGCCATTGTTGATACCTCTCAACTCTCACCCCGGGGCAAGTGGTCTCCAGCACACTCCCACCTAAAGATTACTGGTTTTCACATGTATGGATATTTTCTTGACATGCAAAATTGATCTCTATCCTCCATTCCAGCCCATTTCGTTTTAGAAATCATGCCCATCTGTGACCCAGTAACTGTGATTCTATTTGCTCAGCTTTGTGATAGCCACCAGGTTTGTTTTCTCAAGCCTCAAGTTCACCTCATTTTCCCCTCTTCCCTGCTTCCCTTCCATTTCAATGCCTTTGAGTAAGTCAGATGACTCACCAAGAATCCCTGGTCTTGAGCAAACCTCGAGGCAACTGACCTTCTCTTCTCCCTAATTGTCAGGTCCCCGTTCCTATACTTTGGCCCTTTGGGACACTGAAGTTAGTTGCTATTTTTCCCTTAGCCCTCCTCATGGACGAATCCAAGCTTCTCTCCCGTCTTACATATTTCTACGCTAATGAACTCATCATCCAAGAGTCTGGAGCCAATGAGGAGGACCTTGATCACGCCTGGGTCTACCATGTGTGAGCCTCCACTTGTGAGCCTCCTCTGAGAAGTGCCTTCTGTAGGAGATTATATTTAGTCTTCCCAAGAAATCTGCACCGCAGGCCTCATGGCCTTCTACAAGAAGGGGTGTGGAGTTGGGGATAATGGCGGAGTACATCCTTTAGGTTTTGGGGAACCTCTAGCCTGTGTCAGCTCCCGTACCTTCGGTCTCCTTTTGCTGTCACAGTCCTAGGAGCTACCCGGATGATCTCCTGTCTTTGGACAGGAGATGACTAGCCTGAAGGGAGTTAGGTTGTTAGTGAAACAGGTCATCAGCCGTCAGCCACACGGGCCTGCTTGCCTTCCCACGCCGAGACCTTTGTCCCCGTTGCTCTCATTTGAATACTCTTCTCCCATATCCACACAGCACCTTCCTCAACAGCTCACACATTTGCTCAAGTGTCCCCCTCCTCTCAAGTCAAAGTGGACCACTCTCATCTTCCCTCTTTGCCCCTTCCCTGCCTTGTTTTTTATCTACAATACACCCCGCTAGCTGACATGCCGCCCATTTGCCTTAGCCAGATGGATGCTTGTTTTCTTGTTATTCTGTTGAACTGGAGACTGAACGCAAAGCTTCCTTGCTCCACCCCTGAGCTACACTGAGAGAGGACATTTGGATCTGGTAGAGCTGTTAAATTGATTCACCGGGGAATGTACAGTCTCTTTGTGAAAAAAAGAAAAAGAAAAAGCCTGGCCCATCTTCACCACCAAATACTCAGATTATTGCACCCATATTTCTCCCTTTATCTGGGAAATCCATTAACTCAGGGCTAACTAGTGAAAGAAGGCAAACTCAATCTATTCTGGCAGCAGAAATTTTTGCTATAATTAGAGAGGTGCTCTCCTGCGTCTGATGCTCTGCTATGCACTGTCCAGAAAAAATATTAAACCAGAATTCACATCCTCAGTTCCTCCCCTCTGCCCCAACTGGCTGTCCACCAAGAGAGCTAGCCTCGGTGCAGAGGAACGAATGGGCGGATGCCCTGCATGCAATACAGACCCAAATCCTGGGTAGTTAGGGACCAGGGTTTCAGGACAGTCAGAGAGAAAAACCACAATATAGTTTAATTAGCAGACAGGATGACATTTGCAGAAGTCACTCACAGGGAACTTCCACCCCACATCATTATCAGGAAACACTGCCAGGAAACAGTTTACCCCGTCCATCATCCAAGCTGTCTAAGTATGCATCGTTTGGCTTCTGAATGCAAGCATTTGACCTAACTAAAAACTACATGAAGCCTGCAACCCTGGCTGACAACTTGACTGTTTCTGCATGATGGGATCTCAGAATAATTGGAGGAGGAGACAGTAGCTCAGTCATTGGCTCTCTTGCTTTAGCGCACACAAAGCACTGGGTCCCAATGCAGCACCACATGAACTGGCCTGCGTGGCACTCAGCTGTGATCCCAGGACTCAGGCTATGGAAGCAGGAGGTTCATACATTTAAGGTCTTCCTTGGCTACACAGTGAGTTGAAAGCCAACCTGGACTACATAAGATCTTGCCTCAAAACAACAACAAAACTATTATTTGTTTTCTGAATTTGATAAATTTGAGGTAATTCATTATGTGGTGTTAGATAACTATTTACCTTTTCATTCAAAGTTCTTCCCCCTCCTGGACACATGACCAAAGTCAACTTCAACATTCCCAGGAATTATGCAATTTGTTTGCTAACATCTAATGCTTTTAAAAAGGGATAGATGCTACTGCCAGCACTTGCTTACAAACCTGGTTTTTAAAATCCAGTTTTAGACAATAAAAAAAATTAGGGGCTGGAGAGATGACTCAGTGGTTAAGAGCACTGGCTGCTCTTCCATAGAATCTAGGTTCAATTCCCAGCACCCGCATGGCAACTCACAACTGTCTGTAACTCCAGTTTCAGAGGATCTGACACCCACACACCAATACACATAAAACAAAATTAAATACATTTAAAACATTAAATAATACAGGCTGGTGATGTGGCTCAGTTGGCAGACTTTTTGCAGGAAGCCTTAGGTCTGCTTCCTAATAGCTAGTAAACCAAGCACGGTGGTGTACGCCAGCAACACCCGTGGACGTAGGAAGAAGAGGGTTCAATGCCATCCTCAGTTCCATGGGCAGTCTAAGGCCACTCTAGGCTGGAGAACCTGTCTCTAAGGAAACAAGATACATACTGTAGTGATTTTTCTATTAATCCCATCTTTTACTTCTTTCCTTCCTTCCTCCCTCCCTCCCTCCCTCCTTCTCTCCTTCCCTCCTTCCTTCCTTCCTTCATTTCTTTCTGTTTTTTCAAGACAGGGTTTCTCTGTGGCTTTGGAGTCTCTCCTGGAACTAGCTCTTGTAGACCAGGCTAGCCTCGAACTCACAGAAATCCGCCTGCCTCTGCCTCCCAAGTACTGGAATTAAAGGTGTGCGGCACCACCGCCCAGCTCCCCATCTTTGACACAGTGTCTCCTCTTTGTTAACAGTTTCCCACCCTTTTATGGCTGTCTATTTGCTGACTGTTCTGCTTTCCAATCTAGAATCTAGTTATCTTGTCTCTTGGTGGATGAACAGAAACGAACCGTAGAATTGGCTTCTCTTTCAGCAGGTCACACATTTGCTCTTAACTTTGTGGCAATGTGACTTCTGAAGAGCTTTAAGGAGTAAGTCATTAAATCTTTATTTTAATTCCAAAGTTAAAGCACAGAACTCATGGGTTTTAGATGCTTCATTTCCCATTTTAGGAAGTCATGAAGACAACGGTCTTGGGATGGTTACCAGCATGTAAGCATCCAATACATTATTATTTATTTGAACATATAGACTCACCTATTAGGTAGATAAGTAAAAACCTAATATGACCAAGAGAACTAGAGAAGAAATAGCCACAATACAGCTAGACTCATGGTAGATTCAAGTTCACAATAGCTATGGTAATTCCCAAGGGCTCTCCTACACATGTCTCTCCAAATAGAGCAGAATCAGAAACAAAGACCAGCCCAAGCTACATTAGTCCTTGTCTCAAAAAGCATTCAGGAACTTAATCTCTTTGAAAAGCCTTTCTGAAAGCTGGGCCTTGTGGTGCGAGCCTGCAATCCCAGTTACTCAGGAGCCTGAGGCAGAAGAATTGTGGAATTCAGGGCTAGCCTGAGCAGTTGACAAAAGTCATTGAGTAATAACACAGTAAGAAGTGACTCAAAAACATAGTAGGACAGAAGCAGATTGCCATGTCACTGTGCCTTTGGGGGAACACATTAGATTTGAACTTATAACCTACTGCCCTGGCCTGTAGGAAGCCGTGAACACAAGCCTGAGAAGGTACTGCTCTCAGATAGTGACCTAGATTTTTTTTTATGTCAAAGTTTCAGGAGGACTGGCCTTGGAGGCTGGCCAATAGTACAAATTCTGATAAAACTAGAAATTACTAGATTTATACACAGAAAGCATCTGCAAGAACTTAGTGATTTCTGATTCATTATGGGAGTTTTGTGAACTGTCTGGGGGAAGAGAAGGGATTCTGCCAGGACAGTGAACTTGAGACAAATCGCATTCGAGGCAAAGGAACAGGAACACAATATAAGACGTCCATGCCTAGAACCTTGCTAAGAGGAAGGTTCCAGAAAGAGCATTTGCTCTTAATGCTTCTCACATTGTAATCTCTTGAGAAAAGGAATAGATTCATCCAGAAGAAATGTATGTCTTTATCCTGCTTCTAGAACCTGCACACATTTAGTCAAAAGCTGATGAATTTGTGGCCCAAATATTTTTTCCTTGAGCCAGAGGGATGATATTCCAAAACTGAGTCTGTATGGTGCAGTGAAGGCTTCAGAAAATGGTGTCTTAAAATAAAAATGCATGTGAGCTGTAACCTACTCCCTCAAGTTTTTCCAAGAGAAATGAAAACATACTGTAAAAAGAGAAGTTAAATTCCAGTACATTCTTGGGGCAACAGAAAGCATTGTCCAGACGAGCATTCATTGGCCAATGGTAACAGCTCTGCTCGTTTTCCACCTAGAAAGATATTATTGATTTTCATGTGACAGAAGAATTATTGAAGGTGGTTACATTTGTACTTTTGCTCTAGAGGAAAGGCAACCAGACACTAAGCATAAAACATTCGCTGTTGTGCGAGAACACAGAATGTCTCAGAACTCCGTTATGAAACTGATAAAAACTCCTGTACCTCAAATTGGTTGATTGTGATCTTGAACATACATGGTCATTTGTACCCCAAACATGTGTGATTAATTTGACCCTCCTGTATTGCAGAGATGGAGCCCTTGTTGGTTTTTGGATAAGCTTGTCTCAGAAGTCAGGGTTCCAGATGTCCACAGTCACAGGAGTCTCTCACTAAGTAGGTGCCCTTCCAGGTTCTTTTCTTCCGAACTGGAAGAGTGAAATCCACGTACCACAGAGGGTGAGTTTAGAAATCAGCCTTTTCTAATAAGGAACTTGGATAGAAAGAAGGCAGGTTCCTTTGCAGCAGGCGTGGTCTGAAGAGACCGACACCTCTGGGCATCACTGCCCTGGAGTTAATCACACTTTACTGGATGGAGGAAGGAAGAGGAAGAAAGGAAGGGGCTGTCCAGTCCTGTTCCCAGGTGTCAAGGTGTCAAGGTGTGTCTCGGTTTTTGTCACGTCTTCTGTGCAGTTTTCAGGAAACTGTTTCTCCTTCAGGGGGAAAGAGCTCAGGGAAAACCAGACCCCCTTTCTGGAATTCCCTAGCCTCTGGCCTTGGTGGAACCAGAGACATTTTCATTTAAACCCTTCCAAGCATCTCTGGCCTCTGGGGGTGGGGGGGGGCAGGTCTGCCGATAGACCCATGGACATTCCCAACATTTCACCAAGAACAAAGCTCAGACGAAAGGTAAGTACATCGTCCCACCCTTGGCCAAGAGACTATTCTCAATGGTTAGCTGCCAGGACAGGGAAAATCATTTTTCTCCAATGGAGTGACAGTGGCTGTATCAACCACACTCCAGGGCAGACCCTGTGCTCAGGAACGGCTGGCCAAAACAAAATTTACTCCATGTTTTTTTAAGAGAGAGAAAGAACATAAAGTTGGATGGGTGGGGAGGTAGAAGAGGACCCAGGAGGAGTTAAGGGAAGGAAGAGAAGATTATCAAAAATATATGAAATTCTCAAAGAATAAATAAAAAATATAGAAAAACCTAATTATCACCATCCCCAGTATAGCTCACAATCCCTTCTGAGAGCCTTTTCATCCCTCAGGACTTAACTGCCCTTGAGAAGCTGTTTCCAACCCAGACCTCTGACCCCCACACCGAGCTGGTCTGGGACCCCTGATTGTGTCATAGCCACCCCACTTCTCCGCGAGTGAACCTCATCACACTGTTATTGTTTCTCATTCAGCTTGCTTTCAAGCAGGCCAAGGTTTTATAATCCTGTCCACTCCTATGCCCCGGAGACTCACCCAAGCCTCATTCAGAAAAGTCCTTCAGTAAATATGTACTATTTGAGAAAAAAAAAGTAAATGATCTATCGGATCATGAGATGTGGAAGATACGGCCATAATCCCAGCACTAGGGAGGCAAGAAAAGCAAAGAAACTGGTGGCTACTTGCCTGCTTCACCCCTGAAAAAGAAAAAAAAAACAACCTTATTCATTTTAATGGGCCTGTATGTTCTTAGTCTGGTTAATGAGTGGTACCTTTTACATAGGAGAATGTCTTCATCCTGTTGCTAGTGGGTGCTGCCGGACGGGTGGTGGTGCCTACATGCACAAAATGGGTGCAGCAGAATCTACCCCCTGCATTTCCCTCCAAAAAGAGCTAAATGTGGTGGGGGAAAATGGAGTTACCCAGGACAAGCACTAGCCAGGAGGCCGCTATTGTACACAATAAGTATCAACTCAGAGGAGGCTACTTGACCCACACTGTCATTTACTTTTTCCTTAACATAATTATTCATGAAATTAGTAGCTTCGAACAACAACAACAAAAATAATCTGTGCCCAGAACGATGCAGTGTATCTACAATTGCAGCATTCAGAAGCTGAGGCAGGAGGACCATCAGTCTGAGGCTAGCCAGAGCTGCTCAGCAAGACCCTGTCTCAAACAGCAAGAACCATAATAACCATTACTTAAGCTCACAAAGCAGCGTCTCACAGTTGAGTTGGGCTGGGCTCAGCAGCTCTCTGAGGTTTTCTCGGCTCACTCCTAAGTACAGTTAGCTCCCCATCTGGGCTAAGTGGTGCCTCATGTGAGAGCAGACTTGTGCAGAATCCGTCCACCTGGGGGATGCCGTGACTGTCTCACATTGTCACATGAACAAGTCATCTACCTGCTCTGGTCCCCCTACCAAATTTCCCTTAGTTATTTCTCTCACTCTAGAAGCCCATATTCACTCTAGACACAGCTCGACTTCCCCATCAAATTTCTTTTTAGAAAGTTATCTGTATTGTTTTCTATTTTTTTATCATTCTTTCTAAGACATGTTTTTCCAAGCTTTCAGGCCCCATAATTCTCCCAAACTGTCCAGGTCAAGACCGCCAATTATTTTGCATTTTTATTCTCAGTCTTCGTCTTCCCTAATCTCTGGACATGTGACACAGGCCACTATTCCTTTTGGTTTTGTTTTTGGAGACAGGGTTTCTGTGTTTAGCCCTGGTTGTCCTGGAACTAGCTATGTAGACCAGGCTGGCCTCAAACTCACAGAGATCCGCCTGCTTCTGCCTCCCGAGAACTGGGATTAAAGGCATCTGCCACCTCTGCCCGGCTTACTATCCATTTCTTAAAGCACCTCCTTTACTTGGCTTCCTGACTTCAGTCAATCCCACTAGATTCTCTCTCTAGGTCTTCAGGGGTACCTTCTCTCTTAAGGTTAGGGGATATTGTCACCTTAAGAGAGGTTTATATCTAGGGAGGAAATTCTGGTTTATGAAGTTATCTGTGTAGCAGGAAGGAAAGAACGCCTGTCAGTCGCAGGGCATTCTTGTCGAAGGGGAAGTCATATCCACAGAAACCACAGCCAGTCATTTATAAAGAGAAAGGGGTAGCGTTTGCTCACAGTCTGCGAGGCTGGAGAGGCTGGATGAACACACTAGTGTCTGGTCTTCTAGCATCATGACATGGCGGAGGATATCTGTTTCCTCCATCCAGCGTGTAAACATTCCATCCTGGAGAGAGGAAAGAGGGTCACAACATTCAAAATGTTTGCAAAACTGAGAAGACTGTGGACCGTCATAGAAGTTACAAGACCCGCGAAGCTCTCTTCCCAAAATGATAGAAGCCGTGAGCAATTGATGGAAAGAGGACGCTCATGGGTAGAATTGCCTGCAAGACTCAGGGCACTCTGCCACACAGTTTTGGTTGAGTCCTCACCCATGGGGGTGGGGTAGGAAGTGCTTTTCAATCATGCAACTGCCCAGGTCTCTCACACTCCAGTACATAACCCCCATCCATATTCCTGTAAATAGCTGCAACAAGTCCCCTGGTTCACTAGGCTAGACTAGCAGAATTGGGTTTGTTTTGTTTGTTTGTTTGGTGGACTGTCAATGACCCCTCTCGGGTGAAAAAGACATTTATTTGTTCATGTCTCCCTAGGAGACATCACACAACAATATCACAGGATAGACTAGCAAGCATGCTAGCTCATGTCTCTCTTCCTCTTTTTATAATGCCACTAATGTCACCACAGGGCGTCCATCCTCATAACCCATCTGCTCAGACTCTAACTGGCACCTCACTCTTCTTAATCCTTGCACCAACGTAGCTCCAGCTCCTGTCATGCTCAGTTTACTGATAAAGGAAGTGGGGTCAAGTGTGCTTAGGAAAATTTGTGGCTTGAAATCTCCAGCAGCAGCAGCAGCTCAAAATGCAACTGGTTTTGAAGAAAGGTTCTTTAACCCCTGCAGAGACAAAGTACTGAATGTGTGTTTACTGTTGGTCTCTCTAACCACATTGTTGGTTCTTCTTGTAAGGCCAGGGAGAAGAGAGAGGGACAGACAGACAGGAGGATGAACAATGCCACAGCAGAGGCTTTATTTGATATGCTCACTAGTCCTATGTCAACTTGACACAAAGCAGAATTATCAGAGAGGAGGAGCCTCAACTGAGGAAATGCCTCCATAAGACTGGGCTGTAGGCAATCCTGGAGGGCATTCTCTTATTTAGAGACTGATGGAGGAGTGCCCAGCCATTGTGGGTGGTGCCATCCCAAGGCTGGGGATTCCCTAAGCAAGCAGGCTGAGCAAGTCATGTGGAGCAAACCAGTAAGCAGCACCCCTCCATGGCCTCTACATCCAGGATCCTGCTCTGCTTGAGCAGACTTCCTTTGACAATGAACAGTGATGTGGACATAATAAGCCAAATAAACCCTTTCTTCCCCAAGTTGCTTTTGGTCTTAGTGTTTCATACAGCAATGGTACCCTTAAGACATTTGGGGGAAGACACGTGGAGGGGTTACCTCTAGTGTTATACCAGAGCTCAGAGTTCTCTTGCAGGCTATAGCAGTAATAGGGAAGAGAGGAGAGGGGGGAGAGGGCTGAATATTTTTAATTTAAATTTTGACCCACGGCTGGATGTTGCTAGGGGTAGCTAGTGAAGTGACATGAATGATGGATTAAAGAAAATCAGATATACTCATGGCCAGCCATTACTCAGGGTTGAAAGGTGGGGGAAGGTAAGACTCTACAAAACACAGTAAGTAAGAATCTACATCCGGGAACTGTCATAGTCTCACCAAAATGGAGGGGCTTTACAAAATGGAGTGACTGTGGCTAACCCTTTTCCTGCCACCTGATCACCAGATATTACCTCCTTGAAGTAGGAATAATATGTTAGGAACCCCATAATAAAAATTAATACACAAGATTCAAAACTAAAAAGCTCAAATACAAGGTCTAGCCATGAAAACATGCAAATGCTTGCTGCCTTTGTATTCGGATTAGGACCATACACGGGGCTCCAGGTATATACTGAAGTCCCTTTGCTATGCTTAGGTTCCTTTCATATGCACTGATTTTTTCCCCTTTCTTTTTAGTCTATGTTACTGAGGATTGAACCCCGGGTCTCGGGCAAGCACTCTACCGCTGAGTAATGCTCTTAGCTCCCAGATGTGCAGATCTTATCCCAGACACAGAGCCCCACAGACCCTTGTCTAGTCAGAACTAACACAAAGGGCAGAAGAGATTAACTAAATCCTCGGGCTTGCCGTGTTTCCACATGGCTTAGTCCTGGGAGTCAAGTGGTGATTGCTGAATCCAGAAACGCACTATTTACCAGTTAAAATACTGGCGCACAGCAAACCACACCAACCCTATTTTAAAGTGTCAAGTTCCAACGTCCAGGGCATTTGAAGCTGTATAAATATCCTGCCTGAGCAGAGGAAAACTAACAGTGGGCACACGGATCTTACACTCCTTCAAAGTGTACGGCAGAGAGAATCCCATAAATTCCAGGATGTATAGTTTCATTTTCACCAATGAGGACAAAGGGAAATGAGAATTGTCAGCTGGAAGCTTGGAATCCGTGGGAGCAAACTTGCGGCTTACACGGTAGAAAATGTATGTCTTCCCACAAGACAGGTGGCACACGCCCCTCTGTGACTGTGTGGTCACTCTCGCTTCCTCTCTAAGGCATGGAAAGCATCCAGGAAGTCAGTTTTGAAGTGAACTGGGACAAAGGGGGACTGCTGGTCACTGATTAAAAATCCAGTTACTTCAGAAATAAGGCCAACACGTGTAACTCTGAGGCACACACTTTCTCAGCCATTTCTGGTGGTTACTTGTGACTAGTTACGCAGATAATTCATAAGAACATAGGTATCTAGCCAGAGGGGTGAATGAGGCTGCAAGAATGTTTGTTGAGGTAGCCCAAACTGGCCTTGAATGTAAGTAACTGGAATACAGGTTAAGCCCCACCTTCCAGGCTTGTTTATTGATTTATCAACTAATTTTTAGACAGAATCTCACTATGTAGTTCTAGCTAGCCTGAGAACCAAGCTGAGACCAGGCTGGCCTTGATCTCATAGAGAGCCGACTGCCTCTGCCTCCCAAGTGCTGGGATTAAAGGCGTGTGCCACCACTGCCCGGCCATTAAATTCATTTCTTAACTCTTCCTCTTCCTTACCCTCCTTCTGTGGCTGCTGTAGACACAAGGTTTATTGTGTAGTCTAGGCTGGCCTCAAGTTTACAATCCCCCTGCCTCAAGCCTCTCTTATCCTGGGATTGTAGGTGTGCATTGTAACATGAACAGGGGCCTGCTTGTTGGGGGTTTCTGTCCCGCCTGGTACCCCACATCCAGCAAGCCCCAAAGAAAATCAC
>LOJH01029085.1:948-15361 GCA_001685095.1 Ellobius talpinus | reverse complement strand
GTGTGTGTGTGTGTGTGTGTGTGTGTGTGTGTGTGTGATCTCTGCTGGAGCCAACTGTCCTGTGGATGCCCATTGTGCTATGCTACCTGTACTCGGATACAGGTGAGCTCTCCCCTGCCTTTGCTTCCCTGGCCGTCTATTTGTAAATATGCACAGATATACTCTGGTAACCACAACAGGAAAAAAAATGGATTCACCCTTTTAAGACAACCAGTATCTATGGAAGAAATTGCATAAGTTTCAGGGATGCCCTTTACAATGTTTCAGAAATTAATTTGGGGTAAAGGGTGGCTGGGGAATGGGCTGTTGGTTAAGAACACTTGCTGGTCTTGCTGAGGACCAGAATTTGGATTCTAGCACCCACACTTGGTACCTCACAACTGTCCATAACTCCAGCTCTAGGGGATTTGGTGCCCTCTTCTGGCCTCTGTGGGCATGTGCATGCATAGGTGCATACACATACACACTCACATACACATAAAAATATTTTATAATAAGAATAAATGAATTTGGACAAAGCCACTATGACCTATGTGCATCGCCCCCAGACCCCCTGGAATGGCACCTTGTAGCTCACTCATGCACCATTTGAGTTATGAATCTTCTAATCTACCCCATTTCTTGGAGTCCATTTTAAAGGAATGAAAAATAGAAACAGAACTCTACTTGATTGCTTCTGAAGGAAACAAAGTGATAGCTGAGGGACAGGAGCTCTGAGTCTGTTGTTGTGAAGTTAAAGAACATATTACTACCTATCACTGCCAGTTTCCTTGGTACTGGAAAAAATACTCTATAAGAAGCAACCCAAGTTGGTTTCAGCTTGCAATCTGAAGAGATTCGGTCCATAATGACAGGGAAGGCGTAATGGTTGGCATGTGACATAGCTCATCACATCCCATCTACAGTCAGGAAGCAAAATGGTGTGAATTCTGGTGCTCACATACCTTACCTTTTCCTGTTTACCCAGTCTGGACCTCAGCCTAGAGACTGGTGATACCACACATAAGGGGAGTCTTCCTATCGATACTAACTTAATCTAGAAGTTTCCTCACAGATTTGTTTCCATGGTGATTCTAAATCACAGCAAGTTGAAAGTCATTGTGAGCCATCACATGGACACATAATTCCAACCCGTCAAAAGGTTGCTTTTATACAGGGAAAAAAACATAAAGCTGTCATCCAAACTAACCCCTAATCATTCATCCCATGGAAAGGTTAAAGCTAAACTGGATAGTGTTTATGGTCACTCTATTGTCCATGAGAGGACAATAGCATTGGCTTCTGTCTGGCTTACAGTCAGCTGGGAAGGTCTGGGGTTAGTAGGTGCCCTTGTTTTATCATTTGGTATGGCAGAGATACAAACAAGAGTGAGTAGTTGTATTTACCAAGGAGTTAGTCATGGAGATAGGTTATTTTCTGTTTGTAAAAATCTTTTCTTCCAGGATTTTTCTGGATGGATATCCAAGTCTACTTTAGTTACATACAGAGAATGCAGGTGGCAAACAAAGACACCAAGATACTGCGATTGTACAGGTACATATTTATAATTTAATCCTAAGCATTTGAATTGAGTTTCAAAGAAATAAATTTTAGGTCAAGTCCATCAAGTTTTGGTATGTGACCAGTTTTAAGCATGTGTGCACGTTACTATATGGTGCTTTGTGCTAGGAAAACTATATAAAATGATGAAAACTAACGGATTTATCCCCTCTTCCCCCTGCAAGCACTATATGGTCCCACATCCCTGAAGTGTTCTTTCCTGTTCATCACAGAGCTCAGGGTAAGCATACCTTTCAACACTGTCATTGCCTTTACCATGGGCCACTTCCTCTTTGATATTACTGGTTCTTAGAGCCTCCTTTGATATAACACTAAGCGTTGGAACTGGGGCTTATTGACATGTTTCTCTTCCCCTGTATCTCAAGGACAGCAGGAATTACACCTGACAAGAGAACAATATAGCTGCAGTCTGAAGGAAACACTAACATGAGAAGATGACAAACCAAATGGGCACCCATCCTTGGAGTGCCATTTACATGCATTGAGTGTTTGACCAGCATGAGAAATGTGACCAAGATCTTTCTGTTCTCTTGAATGAATTCTAATAAGAGGGTCACAGCAAAATCTCAGACCATAAGAGAAAAATGAGTTTGCTTCAGATTCCATTTGGAGAATTTTTTTATATATCTAGAGAGTTATAGAAAATGAAGAGATTCAAGTCTGGATATAATTGATTTTTTATACCAATGAGATACAAAATTTTAACTTTGTCACACATCTTAGTTTTGACATTCATTCACTTGAACACATAACTAATGTTTTTTTGAGAAGCTGAATTGCAAGTTCAAAATCTCCCTCATGTACCTCAACATTATATAAACATTTCATTGATAAAGTATTATAATTTGACACTTTAAAAATTTGGAGAGAAGGAAGGATATTATATCATGAAATGTAACAATTCATATATCTGATACACTTATTGTCCTCTGAGAAGCCCCGAGGTCCCATTCATGGAGTTTCCAGCAAGCAAGAGAGCAACTTCCAAAGTGCATTGACTGCTGATGATTGACACAAAGAAGACAAGAAAAACAAGCTGCTGCCCCCAGTGATCTTTCTTCATTCCTACTGAAGTGACCAGCCTCATGTATGGAAAATAATTACAGATAACCAAGATGGTCTATTCCCTCTTAAGTAGCCCCTAAGCTGTGAGCCCCAGAAAATATAAATAATAAAGCATTTTTAAGGAGCTGTGGTCTAAGAGCCACAAAACAATGTGACCATATTTAGCAGTAGAGATCTGCGGTTGTCTCATGAAGCAAATAATGGGCTTATTATAAGCCAAGGCAGACTTTCAGAAGAAGGATCTGGGGCATTGGGATGGTATTAAGATACAACATTCTAATCACATTGAAGTCTGGTGTCAAAACTATTAACAAGGAGTTGATGGAGGAAGAAGAGTTTCAATTTGCCAATCTTGAGCCAAAATGACCCAGAATTGTTGCAAAATATGGGATGGTATTAAGATACAACATTCTAATCACATTGAAGTCTGGTGTCAAAACNGAGTTTCAATTTGCCAATCTTGAGCCAAAATGACCCAGAATTGTTGCAAAATATGGGATGGTATTAAGATACAACATTCTAATCACATTGAAGTCTGGTGTCAAAACTATTAACAAGGAGTTGATGGAGGAAGAAGAGTTTCAATTTGCCAATCTTGAGCCAAAATGACCCAGAATTGTTGCAAAATATTCCTTTATGCTGTGTGAAGATGTATCACTATGATTGGTTTAATAAAGAGCTGAATAGCTAGGCAGGTGAGGATAGGCAGGACTTCTGAGCAGAGAGAAAATACTGGGAAGAAGAAAGGCAGAGTCACCAGATAGACAGAACTAGTTAGAAACAAGCCTAAGCTAAGATCAAGCTTTCATAATTAACAATAAGTCTCTGTGTCATGTTTTGTGAGCTGGCAACCCAAAAAGAAAAGTCCATCTACAAATGGCACCCAACATGGGGCCACATATTTTCACATAGAGCCTGAGAAAGCAGTTTCTTGGGTAGGTTCCAGAGGCGCAGCTCTTTTAATAGGCCCTGCTTCTAAGCACTTAAAATGGAGTTTATGAATGGCAACCAACACACTACCAGGTGGCAGGAGACTAAGTAGAAGCACCTCCTGGATCTGGGGAAGACCACCCAGCAGGCATGAGGCTCTGCTTTCACCAACCTGAAGAGGGCAGAGCCAGCTACCAGGCCATGTGGTGATACACAGGTTAATGGAAATGGGTTAACCAAAGATATAAGAGTTAGCTAGAAATACGCTTAAACTATTGGCCAAAGAGTATTGCAATTAATATAATTTCTGTGTGATTATTTCAGGTCCGGGCTTCTGGGAACAAACAAACAGGTTTCTACTACAGAAAATGGGTATAGACAGTCATATAAAAATATTTTATAAATAATAAGATAAAGCATTTAAAGACAAAATAAAATAATATAAAAAGGATAAGCCACATAAAGATGAAAATACATAGAATCTGTATCCTATAAGTTACTTTGTTGACTTTGAATTTTTAAAATTCTGATAAATGAACAGCTCCTGCTGAGAGTCACTGGATTGTGGAAAGGACTGTTGAATTAAACTAGTCTTTATAATTTAGGGATGTCTTGGCTTCAGAGTGGAAGTTGGGAAACATGTTGCATTGTGAGAGAGGTTATGTTTTTCCTTCCACAGAAAATGAAAAGCTATGGATTCCTTCAAAATTAATAAAGATGAGATTTGACCATAGGAGACCTCCTGAGGATCTTGGCTACAGATGTGAGGAAGAAAGCCAGGAAAGACTACAGGACAGGTGACATGTATGCTGATCCCTCTGCATGGCAATAGGTCTGAGACTGGATGAGACATAATAAAACTTGTTGGTTACTGAGTCTTCATGACTTATTATATTAAAGCTTGGGTATACAGTCCAAACAGACTTATGAAGTTGACAGATGCCTTTACCTACATAGAACAAAAAAAGTCATCTTTAACTGACTTGTGAACACTGTACATTCCATACTTGTTTTAATACAGATATGTATGTTACCTTTGAAAGTTTATGTGTTTTCAGAACAAGGTGACCAGACACCAATGAAAACAGGTGGCCCAGGTGATCCAGCCTCTCAGAGTGCCTCTGTTGCAGTTTCTTCTGAGTTATTCATACAGAACAACTTTAAGGCATTGACTGAGATGGTCCAGCCTCACAGACTATTCTAGTAAGGACTACAGAAAAGCCTTCCCTTTCCCAGTGCACAGAGATTGGACAACAAATATTATGGCTAGCTCTTCCTGGATTTTATAATTACCCTAATTTTCTCAGGGTCACTAAAAGATGTCATCATCCCCAAACAACAGGAAGGAGCCTAGAGAACATGCCACCCACATTCCTAAGAGGTGAAGCAGGTGGTTTCTGGTTGTTCAGTGGATTATGGATATTCATCATTTAGGGGGTTGGTTGTAAGTTGTTGGTGGTCATGGTCAGAGAAAAAGCTGAGCAAAGGAGATTAGAATTCAGGGATCTCTTTCTGAAGGGAAAAAGGGGGAGTATAGTATAGAAATTATGGGATTGAAGGATGAATTGTTGAGTCTACTTTTCAACAACCACTAGTCTCAAATATTTTACAATGGTATGAAATTTTGTACATTGATACAAATTTAGGTTATTTTGTTATGCTATACATATGTTTCTATTCTTTCTTAAGATATCGAATCTACTCATTTAAAAAGTATTATAAAATTTTAGTCCTTGAAAGCTATTTAGAATAATGAAGAAATGCAGGTTAATAGTTAGTCATCTATAACAATCAAATGTATAGTCATGTTAGGTGTGTTTTCAAGGCCATACAAAGATATATTTATATATATATATATATATATATATAGGTGACCTTCAAACACTTCAAATACCTACATAATATGATATTTAAAATGTTTTAATAGTATAAGGTTTTTCATGACAGTAAGATGTGTCTATTCCTGGCAGTACCAATATACTTCCAAAAAAAGATGATGGAAATCAAAGAACCTCCATATAGATTTTGCTTTCTTTATGGAAAAAGCTAACCACTGAGCAAAGAACCTGCCTTTGCTTTGATTGCTGGAACTATGCTCTGCAAACTGAACAAACAGGATACAAAATAAAGTGACTGCCAAACTTTGCCAAGAAAAGTATAACAGTCCTTCAAAATTCCCACTTTATAAAAATGTCTGTCAGATATTTTAGACTGAAGATGGATGCCCCAGAATCAGAAAGGAAACTTGGGATGACTGTTCAGACAGCCAGATGTCTGTGCCATTTCTATAGCTTTAGAAGTTGCTTTCTCTGCACTTTCTGTTTACTCAAGTAATATTTTATCTTTCTTGGGTCTTTTATGAGGATTGAAAACAAGATAGTTATGGTTTTACAGTTTTTCTTGTTACCAAATTCAGAAAAGAAACTTACATAAGAGATACAAAGTTCATAAGATTGACAAACATAAAAGATTAGGTTGTTTATCTAAAACAATGTTCTAATGTCTAAAAAGATGTTTTAGGATGGTAATAGAAGTTATGACAAAAATGGTTTAGGTATAAAATTTTGGTCTAAGATAGGATAGATAAGGGAGTATTTTCTCTAAATTTGACAAATGCAAATGGACTGGACATAAATGTAATTCTTAACCTGAAAATTGTTCTTATTGTACATAATTTTACTATGTCAGAGTTAAGCCCTTTCCTTTATATTTAGGCAAAAAGGGGGAAGTGTTGCAGAATATTCCATTACACCATGTGAAGCTGTGTCACTGTGATTGGTTTAATAAGGAGCCAAATGGCTAATAACTCAGCAGGAGGGAATAGGTGGAATTTCAAGGGAGGGAGGGAGAGGACGCTGAGAGGAAGGGCAGAGTTGCCAGACAGACAGAGAGGAAGCAGGGTGGGGAGGACAAAGTAAAGGTAACCGAGCTACATAAAAGTACATATAGATATGGGCTAATTTAAGTTGGAAGAATTAGTTAGGAAGAAGCCAAAATTAAGGTATAGCTGTCATAATTAATAAGTCTCTGTGTCATTTTTTTGTGTGTGTGAGCTGGTGGTTCAAAAAGAAAAGTTCACCTACACAGAATAGTGACATGTATCAGTTTGTCAGTATGACCAAATACCCGACAGAAACAAAAAATGGAAAAATTGATTTTCCCTAAAGTTATGGGGTTACTTCCCTTGTGGCAAGCAGTGCACTGCAGGGCAGCTTGCTTCATGGTAAACAATAAGCAAAGTGAAGCAAAAATAGGAAGGAGTCAGGAAAAGATATAGCCCTAGAGGACATCCTCCCAGTGACCATTTCCTCCAAGCAGTCCTGTATGCTGCAGCCCTGCAACCTCCAAATAGTCCTACTGAAACTTTAAATCCATTAACAAATTAAAACTTTCATTGGTACAGAGCTCCAGGATCTACTCACTTCTGGAAGCATTCACAGACACCCCCAGGAAGTGTGCTTGCTAAACTCCTGGGTATCCCTCAATCTAATCAAGCTGATGACATGTTGATCAAGATTAAATATCAGGAGGGAAGAGGTGATATTTGAGCTGATCCCTAAGAGGTCAGGGTTGAGCCTTCTGATGTTGGTGGAAGGTAGAAAAGAAAACCTTTGGGACTAATGAAGAAATCTCTACTGAAGACCAACTCAGGGAATAAGGGGGCTTGCTGCCAAGTCTGATAACTTGAGTTAGGTCCCCATAAACAATGACAGAAAGGATCAACCAGCTCCTACTTGTTGCGCTCTGTCTTAGTTAGCGTTTCTATTCTTGTGTTAAAACACAACCAAGGCAGTTATAGAAGGAGGGTTTGTTGGGGCTTCTGGCTCCAGAGGGATGAGTCCACTACCATCAGAGTTGGGAAATGTGACAGAAGTCAGCAATTGCAGCTGGAGCAGCAAGCTGAGGGCTCGTATCTTACACTGCAAGCAGGAAGCAGAGCAAGCTGGGAATGGCAAGTAGGCTTTGAAACCTCAAAGCCCGCCCCCAGCAGTCTACCTCGTCCAGCATAGCTGCACCCCCTAAGCTTCCCCAACTGATGCTGCCAACTAGGGGCCAAGAGTTCAAATGCCCAAGGTGACAGAGAACACTTCATTCAAATCACCACATCCTCTGACCACCACATATATACTAAACACATGCAAGACTCTGCTCCCACATAAAGAAATAAATGTGAAAAATGGAAGACTCTCTACCAAGCTAATTTGTCTTCAAGCTTTGATCTGCTCATAGGTCCCTCTTGAAAAAAATTCAGTACAGCCCAAGTTATGCTGAAATAATAAGTAACTTCGAATTGTATTCAATTGTTGTGACACCTGCAAACACATGGCAGATAGAGTAGGATATGTGCAAAGATGGCCTCTGTTTTGTCTGTCCTCCTCTCAATCTTACTGCTGGCTCTTGAGGCAGAAGTCCAGAGAGGAAGAAACAACACAATCTATCCCACAGAAGACTGAACTTCTTGTTGAACTTCAAAGGTCCTTGGAAGAGAGTGTGCATGTTCATCGGATGAAGTATCAGCTATGCAGTCGGATTCCATGAACAATAACAAAATGCAATCCTAAAATTGTACTTGGAAAGGGGGACCAGTTAAGTGAACAACAGCACTAACAATGACCTCATATAGGAAAGGGTAGGAATTTGCACCTTCTGAGCCTGGTGCATGAAGTCAAGCATTTCAGACTTAGACATTTAGCATCCAGCTCCAGGAGAGCTGGTTTTATCTGAGTTCTTTAGACAAAGGAGGAAGGTTAGCTTCTGCTGATAACCAAGTCTGGAAGGGCTATTATAACAACACAGCATTGCCTCAATGGTTAAACAACAGATACTCATTTGCCACCATTCTAGAGGCTAAAAAATCTGAAGCAAAGTCAAGGTGCCAAGCCATTCCATGTCTGGTGAAGACTCTTAAAAAATAATTACATCATTTTCTCTCTTCCCTTTCTTCCCTCCAATCCCTCTTAAGTGTTCCAAACCCTTGATTCCTCTTGAAATCATCGAAATATATACCTGCCTAAATATATAAATACAGCTTGCTTAGTTTTTGTATGTATTTGATTTCAGGGACAGCCGCTTGGTATTGGGTAACCAACTCATCCATGGGGGAGAATTTTTCTCCCACTTGCGGTATTTCCCAGGTGCCCGTACTTCTTTGTCTGTGGGTGGAGCCCTGTGAATTTTCCCCTTCCATGCTCGCATACCTATTGGTGCTATACATCTTCAGGACTTACTGGGCAGCCATATAACGAGCATGCTCTCATGGGTGTGGTTTCTCCATCATTTCTAGGAGACACATTCGCACAGCAAAGATCCTGGTCCTCGGGCTCCTAAAAGCTTCCCACCTCTTCTGCGATGTTCCCTAGGTTTTAGGTGCAGGAGCTGTACATGCATTGTGGTTGCTCCCCCCCCACACACACACACGGTTGTTATCTACGTTTTTTACCAGTTGTGATTTTCTGTAATGGTCTCCATCTGTTGCAAAGTTCCCTTGATGAGTGATATCTTAGTGTTTCTGTTGCTGTGATAAAATGCAATGATCAAAAGCTGCTTAGACTGGAAAAGACTGTTTCAGCTTAAAGTTCCATGGCACACTCCATCACTGAGAGAAGTCAGGACAGGAACCCAGACAAGGCAAGAGCCTGGATGCAGGAGAGGATCAGGGGCCCGTGGAGGAGTGCTGCTTACTGGCTTGCTTCCCATGGCTTGCTCCATTTGTTTTCTTACAGCACCCAGAATCACCTACAAGGGAGTGTCACTGCCTACAGTGAGCCGTACCCCCCCACATCAATAATCAATCAAGAAAGTCCCCTACAGACTTACCTACAGGTCAATTTTATGGAGGCACTTTCTCAGTTAAGATTCCTTCTTCCCAACTGACCCTAGTTTGAGTCAAGCTGACATAAAAACTAGCCAGTATAAGCAGTGAAAGCTATTCTTATCTGTGAGTATAGGGATAAATATTTAAAAGGCAGTTGTATACATTTTTGCTGGTTGGGTAAAATGGCAGTAGGAGGCTGTCCTTTGAGATCCATGATCTCACTATCTCTGGGGTAGTTGGGCAGGTTTCTGGTACCAGGAATGATTTCCCTCTTGTTGAGCTTGCCTTCACCCCAGTGAGACAGCTGGCTCCTGATAAGACATGAGGGCTGCCACTGCACTCTTAAGGTTATCATACGCGCTGGTTGTCATAGGTGTTACAGACGCAGTGGTTGCTTCTCTCCCTTGGACGCTTGCATAGCACCTTCCATTACTGTAAGACCTATGGCGGAGGCTTTCCAGGCAGATCCGGTGCAAACGCTCCAAGTCCTATGCCTGAAGTGCACGGTGTCTTCAGCAGGAGAGACTTATTTTGGCAAAGGCTTTTTTTGTGATTCATTGATTACTTCTTCTGTTTGGGCTCACATAGCCTTTCTTCAGCATGTGCTCATGACAGAAGGACACTCATGTCTTCCTCTGCTAAGATGAGAAACTAATTCCATCATGAGGCGACACCACCCTCCTGGCCTCATCTGAACCTAATCACCACCCCAGACCACACCCAAACACCATCACGCTAGGCATCAGTGCCTCAGGTATAAATGGGGGTGAAATGACAAACAGAACAGTCCCCTCCTCTCTCCTGTGAATTTTCAAGGCCATCTTTATTTCTACACTCTAATACTTTGGGTAAAGAATGCCATTTGTGAACAACAAAATCTCCAAAGATTCTGCTTGCCAAACAAATGGGCCTTAATTCTCATTAGCTTTCAGGAAAGTGGGTGTTGAGATCAAAATAACCGTGAGATTGAATGAGAGTTTGAAGGACCAGGAACCAACGGGAGATGGAATCAGTGTGCACAGGGTGGCATGACGTGTGCCTAGGAAAAGTCCTTGGTGTGTGGAGGGACATGATAAGCATGGCATTGCACCCTACTCTGCTCCTGCCACCACCCCTCTCTGTAGTAAATGCCCCAAAGAGATTCTTCAGCTTCCTGAATCTCAGGTCTCTAAATCACAAGCTTCAAAGTACTCAGAGACCCATCAAGGAAAGTATACAAGCTCCCGTGGGCCTGGACCACAGAGGAATCACAGAAGGCCAAGGAGAAGCAGAACTTTGGTTTTTTAATGACAGTGATGAAATACAAGAAGGCTGGGCAGAGTGGGGAAGATGAAAACTTGAAGCCTTGCTAATGAATGAGGCTGAGTGAGGGGACCAAAGAGAGCCGAGTGAGAACCGCTGAAGGAAAGTTAACGAGGCAATGCCATGCAGGTGCGGGAGAGAGCGGATCTCAAAAGAAGAGGAGGGTGTCCTGCAGAGTGCCAGAGAGGAAAGTAGCCCGAGAGGACGTGTTGGAGATTTCCGACTGCTTAAATAGAGGAGAGACTGGCCCATGGCTGTGCCTTCGAAACGGAAGAACTCGGCGCAGGGAGGAGCAATAGGTGCGGTGTGGCTGGTGATGCCTGAGTCCTACCATCTCTCTGCTCATAGTGGAGAGCAAGGGCTGAGGACAGCTAGTGACTCTTCCCATCCAATATCCATTTCTTCCTTTTCTGTCCTGATTTCCCCTGAGGAATCCCCTGGCTTAACTTCCTCCTACCACAGCCATAAGGTTAGGCACTTGATTCAAGTCTGGTCAAAAAGCACACAGCATGAACTAAATAGCTGGCATGCAGCTCATACTGGACTGGCCACGTCAACATTATCAACTGCAGGACTTGCTTGGGAAGATGGGTGGATGGGCAAGGTCCTCTTTAGCTCTTGGAGCTGAGCTAAGCTAAGTGGGATGTCACTTAGAAGCTGCCAGCAGATATCTCCGCCATCACGAAGGCAGAATGAGAGAATTTAGCAAAGGGTGGTGCTGGGCTGAGCGGAGCTAACAGATGGGGTGCCCGGATCCAGCAGTGCTCGAAGCTCCACATACCACATCCCTTTTGTTCCTTAAGACTGAGCTGGATTTCTGTCACTGAGGATTGGTCTGCCTAACCCTCTTTGCGCATATAATTATGATTTTGGTTCCTTCCTGGGACCATGGCCTCAGTTCAGGGTCTCAGGATGTGGTCTGACTCCCAGCCAAGTATTAAATGTGAGACTTTGTGCAAGTTACTCAAAGTCTATGCCTGTTTCTTCATCTGCAGAGGATAATGCAACAGGACCTCTTTAGAGTGTTAGGCTTATACTTTGTCAGTATAAGCCACTTTGTCAGAACTGTGCATGCAAACCTAGCTCTCTAGCATTAGTAAGCCCACTACACCTCATACCCATGTGTGGTCTAGGAGGAGACACGACACAGGGATTGGGCTAAGCGGTCTCTCCCACTTGGTCTGTTCTTGGAATCATGGACAGATGCCAATTGACTTCCTTCCTTTATCTCCTGCTACCCCTAAAGCCTGCAAAAGCCAATGTGAGTCTTTATGCGAAGGCCCATGCTAGAAATGCAGCTAGCCAAGACACAGTGGAGGGAGCATCCATGCCTTCCTGGCACCCGTGAAAACAAGCACTCTGAAGGGGCAGAGCAGTCTGCATTGCCGTCAGTTAGCGGGAAGGGCATTGAGCAGCTTTGAATAGAATAGACAGAGCATCGGCCCCTTCGTCCTTTGAAATCTCTCCAAGAGATGTGGAGCCATGTCTAAGCGTTATCTATAGGTCTGTCCCCTGTGCAGCTATTGATCTACACCCTCCTGATCTTTCACTTTCTGCTACACTTTCCACCTCTTCATCTTATTTTATGAAGGTTTAAATTGTCCTCATAGAAAGATGAAAGATGAACTCTTAGTGGAGAATAAGCTAAGCGTCTCTGAGATCACTAAGACCCACTTTCAGGGATTATCCCTGTAGTGATGATGCTGTTTCTCTTTGACATATGTTAGGGTAACCCTCCAAATGCCCAGGATTCATTTTCAATTCTCCCCATGTCAGAACACACACAAGTCCTTTCTTCACAGACCCTCAATTATTCCCGTTACCGTGGAAACCGCTGCCTGTGTCAGAGCACCTCAGAGCGGGTGGGAAGGCAGCATGAGTGGCTGCCATGGCAACATGCCTCTCTACAGCAGCATCTCATGGTCTGTGCCATCTTGCTTCCAGAAAGAAGGAATGGTTACTGGGGAGAGTTGAGCAATTTCCCAGGCTGGGAGGTGGGAACTCAGTACCTTGGCCCTCATCAGGAGTTCACAGCTCTCTGGGCCTGTAAAGGAAGTCTCAGAAAGGTATCACCGAAGCCCTAAAATGCCCACAGAGGGCAGAAGCCATCTGAAGCCACAGTGTCAGCACCTGCCTTTGCTTCAGTGTTAATATTAGTGTTCATATTAATCTCACATGCGCATGGTCTAGTACAAGAGCATCGTGGTCAAGCCATAAGCCTAGGCACCTGCCTCCCTGAATTCAAGCTGTGGCCTGGCTATCCTGTGGCCATGTTGCTGTCGTAAGTCAACTCGCTTGTGCCTCAGAATTCCTTTCTGCTATGAGAATGATAACAATGGTTCCCATTTCAAAGAAATATATCACCAAGCTTATGAAAAAGCTCAAAACTCTGTCATGCTGGTCCCTGATAAATGTTATCAAATGTGACCATCACTCATAATAACAAGATGGTTCTTGCGTTTAGTTTGTGTCAAGCTTCCCAAGTTTATTTATTGTCTTGTGCTGGTCAGACACTAAGTTTCTGTGCCCCCTCTGTCCTCTCTCTGGAGCATACATTCTCAATAGGGTCAAGTCATCCCTAAGGCGGACATATATCAACTCCTGAGGGTGGCAGTGGAGAAGCATTATACCTTTTGTATGTTGTTCTGGTTGGTTTTTGTCAATGAGTCAATTTATAGTCATCTGAGAAAAAGAAACCTCAGTTAAGAAAATGCCCCTATTATACTGGCCCGTAGGCAAGCTGGAGACATGTTTTCATGATTGATAATTAATGTGAAAGAGTTCAACCCAGTCCACTGTAGGCAGTGCCACCTCTGATCAGATAGGCTGAACTGTGCAAGAAAGCAGGCTTAGCAAGCCATGAGGAGCATGCCAGTCAATATGGTTATTCCGTGGCTTCTGCTTCACTTCCTGGTCTGGGCCCTGCTTGAGTTTCTGCCATTCCCCTTCAGAGATGGGCTGTGAAAGCTGAACCCCTTGTCTCTCCAGCTGCTTTTGGTCATGGTGTTTATCCCAGCAACAGAAAAGCACCAAGATCTATGTAGAATGTAAGTTTACACACAGTGTGTCCCTCCTGCTAACTTTTTGTGGACAGAAAACATGATGAAGGCAACAAGTGGGGAGAAAATGTCTGAAAAAGCTCCTTGAGGAAGTAGCACCACAAACCGAGAGGAGAAACCAGAGGTCTGGGGAGTCATCCTACAGCCAAACCCAGACTGCAACTCCAGCATGGAATCAAGACTAGAACTTCCAAATTCACACACATACACACACATACACACACACACACTTCACGCATGTCGAGAACTGGCAGGACAGATGTACTTTGCATGTCAGACTTAAAAGATTTCCCAGTGCTCAAGAAGCTGGCACAAATTTGTTAGAAGAAGGGCTGAGAACTGCCGAAGCTGCTTTATTCCTGCCCTGGTGGTGCAGACTCGGGCTGTCTTGAGAATGATTCCTGAAGCGCTTCTCTGACCTGGGGTGGAAAGATGTACAAAACCTTCAAGGAAAGAGCCAGCAGACTCTCATCCCTCTCTCTCAAGGAAGCTGAGAGACAGCAGACAAGGTAGGGTGTGGTTGGGGCCTGACTGGCCCTACAAAGCTGAATCCCAGAAACACTTCCCAAAAGTTCAGCCTTTCTCATCGCTACCACTAAAATAGCTAGCCCCTAAGCATTAGGATATTTTTTAATTTTTTACCTTATTCTTTATGACTTAGCTGTGTGTGTGTGTGTGTGTG
>LOJH01029084.1:0-13932 GCA_001685095.1 Ellobius talpinus | reverse complement strand
TCTCTCTCTCTCTCTCTCTCTCTCTCTCTCTCTCTCTCTCTCTCTCTCGGCTGTGAACACACTGTCAGTCCCACTTTCCCTGCTTCTATGTGGGTCACTTTCACATCTACATCTCAGCAAAGGTGTCCATTCGAATCTGCAGGGCCAGGGATGCAGCTGGCTGCAGATCACCCCAAGAAAGCTTTGGGAGCAACCCAAGGGCAGAGTTTTCAAAGCTGCAGTCACCGTGTTCTCTCAACATCCTTTTCACACAATTCCTCTGTTTTCTCTACTGAGAGGGCAGCACCAGAGATGATATTTGGGTCCTTTTTCTTTCTAGTCCCCCATATAAAATTGATTTTTAGTTCTAGTCCATTCTGCCTCTTCCTACAAAATCTAGTCCTTTTCCCTACACAACCCACACTTTCTCGCCTCTGGATTCTATCAAAGGTCTTCAGCAGCTTCCAGGACTGTATTCTCCTGGTTTCCTCTGATTTTTTTTCTGCACACGGGCATGGAATGATCCTTGTAAAGATAAACTAAATCAGATCATTTTTCTGCTAGGGAAATTTTGTTTCTTCTTTGTAACCTTTACGAATAAGCCAAAATTACTCAGTATGGCACATGACCCTTCCATAGACCCCTCTCCCCACACCTTGTCTGCCTCTGGCCAGTTCTCTCATTCTGCACAAAGCAGCTACACTGAGGGACATTGAGTTCTCTAACCATAGCACCTGCCTGCTCATCTCTGTAACGTTCTGACTGATCCTGACTTCTGGAACATTCTTCCTGTCCCTCCTTCTCTGGCCAACTTCTCTTGTCCTTCTGACCCTGCATGTACCTGACCTCCCCAGGAAACTTCCCAGCATGCCTTGCACTCTTACAGTCAGGCTTTTCCTTACATATCTCCTCCACTTAACTGCAAGCTGCCTTTGCACTCGTGTATTATGAAACACCTCCACCTCTGCAATGATGCCCAGATCCCTAGGAAGACACCAGGAGCAAACTCAATGGCTGAGAAGCAGAAGGCTCCGAAGACATATGCCCACTGTCAGTTCTGCCCTGGCATAACCTTTGCAAGCACGCATCTTCAGCCTTTTGCGTTTCCCACTTCAAATAATGGATTTCATGCCCACCCTGTGCCAAAGATCGTGCTATGGGTCCCCTTCACCTCTGTGGACTCTGAGTCAAGAGAGATCAAGTAGATAAGTGAAGCACAGAGCACAGCATTGAGGGGACTACGTGAGCATGAAGGGCGCGAAGCTTCTGCGGTGTCATGGGAGATGACATCTGCAAAGTAATTGTGTCAACAACTGTCCAGGATGGTCTCAGATGCCTAGGATAGAAATAACATTTCACTTCCAGCAACCTTAGCTCTGGGTCCAGATCACCATGCTGCCTCTCTCTGAGCAGAAAGGAGGATGGTAGCTTTCTAATGTACAGAAAACAACAGTTGAAGTGGGAAGGGCCTGTGCAGAAGTCCTTCTCTTGTCTGTTTCAGTCCCAAGTTTTACTCGCTTCCTATTCCACTTGCTAGACTATCATTACTCCAAGACCTTTATGGACACTGGATCAGGATTAGACCTGAAATTCCCAGGTTTAAGAGAGAAGGCACCTGACTAGATAAGACTGGCACACAAAAGCAAGAGGGAACGAATGGCCAAGATGCACCAGCCAACTTTCCATCACTAGAGCAAACTAGGAGATAGTCTACTTAAAAAGAGGAAAAGTTAATTCAGGTTGTAGTTTCAGAGACTCAACCCATAGTCAGTTGGCCTATCACCTTTCGGACCATGTCAAGCAGTCTATGAGGTCTGGGTATGTGGTGGAGAATGGCCAGTCACCTCCTTGTATCATTTGGGAAGAAAAGTCAATCAGAGTTTGGTATCCTACAGTCCCCTTGCAGGTCACACTGCCAATGGCCTGAACCTTTTTCTGAGTTCTATTCCTTAAAGGACCATGTCCCATCTATCTTTATAGAGCCCGAACCTGAACCAGAGCATCACCCACCACACGTCACACAGTTAGTGTAAGAACCGAAAGCAGTGCAATCTCTGAAAGCTATACAGAATCTGGGAATAGCTGAGTAGGTAAAGATCAAAGGAGAAACAGACCCAACTTCCTCCCAGTGACAACATGAGAGGACTCCAGGCTTAGGCACTAGGTTGGGTCTGGAGTAGGGGAGATGTTATTAGCAAGATGGTCTAGACAGAGGAAGAGAGCTGCTTTTTCAAACTAAATAATACACCTCAGAACTTGGCTTCTGGGTCTCTTAAGGGTAGGGCCCTAAGCAAACTGGAGAGGGATAGATTTGTTTGTTGGTTTTCAAGAAATTAACTGGATAACAACTCTTAGAAGAAATGAATTCAAGCAGTAGCAGAAGTACGAGGTCACTGGTTCTCAAGACGAATGGGAAATCCAGTTCAGAGACCGCTCTGTGACAGTCATGGCCTCTGACCCTGCCACTTATTGGTGCCATAGTGTCATTCCTGCAGGAACACTGGATTTAGGAAGGGAAAGTGGGTGCCAGTGAGAAAGGGGCAACGGTACCGGTCAGACCCACTTCCAAGACCCTCCTGTCCACCATCCTGTCTCCTAGGAGATCCTAGGAGATCAGCGCCTCCCTCACCTTAGGCAAGTCCTCAACTGTAACCACGAAAGATCAGAATCAGAGAGACAAAGAGTAGTAGACCATCATTGGAGAAGAAAGACCAGCTGGTGGCAGCTAGTGGCCCCAAAATCATAGTCCTTATAGTGCTGTGAATAAGAATCTCCTGCACCTGCTCAGATATTTGAACACTTGGCCTCCAGTTGGTGGCGCTGCTTGGAAATTTTTAGGAGGCGTGGCCTTTCTGAAGGAAGTATGTTGTGGGAGTGGTATTTGAATGAATATAGTCACATTCTGCATCCAGCTTGCCCCCACTGCTTTGTGCTTGGGGTTGAGAATGTAAGCACTCATTTCCTGGCCCTGCCACTTGCTACCATGCCTCACCGTGGTGGCATCTTAGCCCCCTGGAACCCTAAGCAAAAATGAACTTATTTTTTAAGATGCCTTGGTCAAGGCATTTTGTCCCAGCAACAAGAGAGTAACAACTATGTCAGTTGCTTCTGACCCCATTTTCAAGTCACTCACTACAGTAGCTGAAGAAATAATAATAATAAAAATCTTCTTTACTTTATAATTACTGCATCTTGGGGAAGGTTAAATGAAATATATTTGCCATCTTCTAATCTGTGGTGTTTCTATATTCTCACTACAGGCCCGTTCACACCCCACCTTCCCACCACACAGACCTCTTTACCCAACAGGGCCCTGGGACTCTTAGCTATTCCAGGACAATAAACGTGCATATAGGAACTTTACATTGTTGCCATTAATGTATTTTATAAGACCAAACCTTCTCCAAGCCTGTATTTGCTCAGATGATAACCTTCCTACTAGCCACACATACTTCTCGTTGGATGACACTTCCTTGGCCAGGATCTCAGTTGTCACATTTATCAAAATGAAACCAGGTAAACATGGACAGTATACAAACACTCCAAGGCTTCCAGGCCGATTCTCTGCCTGGCGCAGAGAGCCCCAGCATCATCCCTGTAGAGGTTACACACTGTATCAGGGATCTGATTCTTCTCTCTCTCAACCCTGGCCAGGAGGGAAGACCTCCAGATGCCTGAGGCCCACGTTCTCCTTCACATTAGAAAGAAAAAAAAAAGAATCTATGTTTTAGTTCTACAGATCCTGACAGTCGTGAGCTGAGTCGGGTCTCTGTCCACACCTCTCCAGGGAAATCTATTCTTCTACACACCCTTCACTCACAGCCCCTACCTTGTCCCCAAAGAAGAGCTCCCGAAAACCATGAGAAGAGATGGAATGGCACACAGTGAACTGAGAGGCTGACCCTTCTGAGAGGCCCTGCTATAGGACAGTCCAGGCCCTGTGCATTGGTGTTTCTTCCCACGGTTTGCACAGAAACTTCTCGATGAAAAGCAGCCCCTTCTGTTTCTGTATGCTCTCAGAGGACAGCGCTTCGACATGATCATCCTTTCATACTATTGATACTTTATACATGGGATCATTTTATTCCACTAGAGGTCCCCAAACCCACACAGGTCTTCTATTGGACAGACAAGGAAACTGAGGCCCTACAAAGAAAGAGCCCTATCCGAGGCTCGCTGGTCAGGGACATGAAGGAAATCTGAACCTATGTCTCACCAGCCCCTGTGCACTGCTGTTTCCAAGGGCTGTCTGTTCCCCATTAATAGACCATGAAACAGTCTATAAAAGCCAGAGGAATGTCTAGTGCTGGAGGACCCTAGCAGTCAGGGAGTTCAGATTTCTTAACACGAATTATACTGCAGACAATTAAACTATTTAAAATGTTTATCTCAAGAACTGGTAATGGGGAGAGGAAAGAAGGTTAGGGTGTGGAGGAACTTGAATTGAAGCTTGTGCTGTCATGGGAAAGGGTGGAGAAAGGAAGACATCAGAGCAGGTGCTGACAGTGTGCCCAGCTTTTGTGAATGTCAATGACTGAAAGACATACATTTTGTATTTAAAATAACAGACTTTATCGGAAGTCATCTGGGTACATCCCACAGCCATTCATTGTAAAATCACATGACTAAGCAGTGTGGGCTAATGACATACGTGGTCCTCACAGGTAAGTGAGGTGCTGTGTCTTGTGGGCTCACAGTTCTGAGAAGTATAAGCCAGAAGGGGGAGGGGAGAAGGACCAACAACACTGAATGCCATTTAAGTTCAGGCTGGTCCCTCAGACCTGGGAGAAAGCAGGGACACCTTTGCTTGGGGACAGGAAATGAAGAGGAGGGCATGGCTGCATCCAGCCACCCTGGAGGATGAAGTGGCTTAGGGGACATAGCAGCAGATGCTCCAGAACTCAGATGCCCCTGCTTCTGCACTGGAGTCTGGACACAGGATTTGGGAATTAGGCATCAGCTTGAAAGGTTGTCTTCATTTTCTTTTCTTTTTTTTTAAACTACAGATGAGTGTATTTGGAAGAAATCGGTAAACCCAACACTTCTTATCAGAGCACACGTACCAGAAAAACACGCACTCCTTTCCCCAAATTAGAAAAATAACATTATTTTACATTTTAGGAAATGTCTGTCTCCAATCTGTGATACATTGTTCTTGTTCAAGCAAGGGAAAATCTGGGCTCACGCACAGTGGAAGAGGGCAAGGACTTGGTCCACTTTGGGGAGAGCTACAGGTCTTATTTTTGGACGCTATCCCCAAGGTTAGACCAGTGAGAAACCAAATGTGAATTATCTCGAGTAACCTGAAATTCCAGCCACTGACTTTCTGTCGTCTGTTAAGTTGAAACCCGCCTGGGATTTTTCTTGTATCCATTTACCAGTTTGAAACATTAGGGAAATGTTTCGTTCGTTTAATCATCTGTCAGAGTCCCATTCTTTCAAGTCACCATGACTGCCACCTGTAGCACTATTAATATTAAGAGTTGACACCACGCCAAGTGGCCATTCCAGGTCTTTAGGCTTCTCCTCCCATAATCTCGAGTCTGGTTTGCATTGTTTGGTCTTACCTACCAGGAGGAAGAGGGGCATCCATGTGGCGCTCATGGCACACATACGAGGGGTTGTCTTCTTGCTGTCTAGCTTGGATATTCTAGACATTCCCCTTGGAGTTTGTGGCAGTCAGTACAGCTTTTTGCTCTTGGTGAGGAGGAGAGAGCAAATTCCCAGCTCTATTGCAGGAGAAGAATTCAGAGCCTGCCTGTCATTCTTCCCTAGGGAAAACTACAGCAGAACTCTCTTAAAACCACTATTGAGGCAAGAAGGAAGTGGGGTCTGTTTGTTGTTTCTTTGTTTTAATAAGATCAAGTCTCACTAAATCAAAGGTAGGGGTCACCAGAAACGCATGGAGCCCAAGATGATCTCAAAATAAAACGCTTCAGTGTTAAAAGGCACATGGTACTTCTAAACCCAGGGTCACACAGATGGCCTCCTTTAAGCTCAGGTCACTAAACAAAGCCCAAGGACATGTGGGGGGGGGAGGGAAGGAGGGAGAAGGGGAAAGGCGACAGAGGTGGGAGATGATGAGAAGCATTCTATACATGCTTCAGTAATAACAAAGCACGTGATTCAAAGGCTATTTTTATATTGTCTAAAAAAGTGCAGGAGAAATACATTTGGCCAGATCTGTGACCTCGAAAAAACCTTCTAAATTTTACTTTATTGATAGGGGTTAATTGTAGATTAAATACAAAATCCTGTGTTTGCTTATAGTTAAGTGAAGGTGTCAAGTTTCCTCCTTATGTTGTACACTGTATGCCTTTCCCTGTGTCCTACAGAATGTCCAAACAACCTCATCATGGTGATTGATGTTTAACCTTCCTTTTCAGGCTGCTAGTTGGAAGAATGGCTCTCAGGACATGATTTTGTAACCTTCCCAGACTACTCTCTCAATGAGCAAAGTTAAAGTTTTATACTCTACAAAATAATTTTCTTTTTCCTATTAAGTGCCTTGCTCCTGTAGTTAAAAGCCACGGCTTGACAGAATTTCTGTTAGAGACTTGCAGAAGGGGTGGCCAGTTCTGCAGACTTTTATGTTGTAGGTGACATCCATTCTCATCTAAGAGATGAGTGTTGGTGTTGGGGACTTCTCTGCCACCTCAATCCCTCATCCCAGTATGCCCAACAGAACTCAGTAGACGGTCATTCATGTGGAGACCTCACTAAGTCAGCACTTTTGAGTTTAAAATCCTGCTGCTGCTAAGGGCCTCTAATCACAAAACCTTCCTGTCCACTTGACCTCTTTTGTCCCAAAATACAAAGCATTTACCACAGGACAAAGGTGAATGCACTATGTGGTATTAGCAAAGGGGGTCTCATATGGATACTCAGATCCTCCCCCATCATAGGTCCATTCCCTGGCTGGGAATTGTGATGGGCATAGAAGTCTATCTCCAGAATATCACCAGTTTTTTGATATGGCACTAAGTAGGTATACTTAAAAAATAAAAAGTCCCCTTGGTGTTTATAAAGGGAAGCCAGTTTAGATGAGATACATTAAAGTATTGATTTAGAGAGATATAAATGGCAATAATAGACATGACCAAAGGTGTCTCTCTTTTACCTATTGCACACAGATTTACACATATACATACCCCATAAGTCACAGGACCAAATCAAGGTAGAGTTGGTAGCATAGAAAAGATTGTGATGAAGTTAATGGAAGTCAGATTTAAAGAGACCAGGTACATTTATTCTGGAGCAGAAGAAATGACCAGGCCTATCCTTCAGAGACAAATCTCGGTATTAGAAACAAATGGAGTCCCACACACTGGGACCACGACAAGGGTACCCTGTTGCTTATGACAGTGTCTGGGAGTGAAAGTGATTCTCCACACCCAAGGTTGGTTGAGGTACAGAACATGATGAACCTGGGAGACAGTGATGGGGAAAAATGACACTCGGAAGAAGAGCAAGGAGTGGCAGGAAAGGCTGTCAGAAGGAATGGGCCTGTTTACTGTTTTGCGCATCTGAGAAGCCTGGCCAAGCAGTGGAGCCATCTAATGCTAACAGTCGGGATTCCAGGATGGATGCTCATCACATGGAGGTTAGAAAGAAGGAAGATTAATGGACAAGTCTAGCAAGGGGCATCAAAAGAATCTCTTCAGATGAAATCACGTGAGGAGGAAGATAGCAAAACCTGGCTTTTGGCCAACTCCTGGGAAAAGAAAACAGCAAATCTGAAATTCCACCCCTCCAAGCCACTCAAAGTCACGTGCTGCTATTGTGGTGACCAGAGTCCTACCAATGGGCAGAACTCCAGGACAGCACAAGTTCACACTCATCTGAGGGATTGCCACAATTGCATGCTCTGAAATACGGTGGCATTTAGCGGTCAGGGGACATTTGGATATCGTCAAGTCCGTTAAGTCTTCATTTGAAAACTGAAGAAAATAAGGTCTGACAGACTAAAGTGAAATCCTGAGATCACACAGTGAGAGAACAGTAATAGCAGACCTGGGATGTCTGAGATCACATGGCCAGCGAACAGTGACATCAGACCTGGGATGTCTGAGATCACACAGCCAGCAAACAGTGACATCAGACCTGGGATGTCTGAGATCACACAGCCAGCAAACAGTGACAGCAGAACTGGGTTTTGGGTCCCCAGTTTGACAAAAATGTCTACCCTATCTTTTTTTCTTTCAAAGTTTGTGTTCTTTTTATAATAACTGTGTCATAATCAATGGACCAATGAAATGACAGAAGATGCCCCAGGGAGCATCTCTGAAGAACATGAGAATCCAAAACAGAAGGAGTCAGCAGTCCTCCAGAAGCATTTTCCTCCCAGCCACCGAGATGCCTAAGTTTGGGGAATCACGATGATGATGATGATGATGATGATGATGATGATGATTTAAATACAGCTCTGTGTTTTCCATCCTGAGTTGGAGAAAGGGCAGGAAAAGGACTCAGAAACCTCAATTCTAAGACTACTTCTTTTTCAGAGACCCGAGTATGGCATGTCCCCAGGGTGGAGAGTTTCTAGGGATAGGAGATTGTTGATGCTCGACCTGCTCCCTAATCCCTCCCACAAACAAATCCCACAAGCACCCAGAATTCAGGCTCTACAGTCAGCCTCAGTCAGTCATCTCCCTGGGAAAAGTCACCCTGTGGCATCTCTTGCCTGTACATTTTGAAGTGGAGACATTTCCATTTTCAAGTTTGAACAGGAAATTTTCTTCACAAAAGAAGACTACCAAAAACAAAAAATGCAGACAGTATTTGGGTCGGTGAGCAGTGCTTTCTGGAGACATTTCTCCCTGACATCTGAGCAGACTGTGAGTTCCAGTCCCCTCTTCTCTCCCCTCTGTTGCCCCACCCCTGCCATGAGGTATGTGTGTGTGCACACAGACACTCTGGAACAGGTGGGTGCTCTGAGAAGTTTGGGTCAAGGGGAGATTTTATCAGAAGAGTTCTGAGGGGACAAGGCACACAGAAAGACACCCCTGGGACTTAGAGGACATTCTTCTATTGTCATGCCTGCAAGCTGGCTTTAAAAGTCAAAGCCACAGAAACAGGACAGGCCTTCTTTCTGTTCCTGCTCTGTGTGCCAGTCGGAGCCTCAGGCTGTTTCTAGCTCACCAGCAGAGCAGAAAAGGTCTGTACCAGTCATTCAGGAGAAACTTCCTAATGGTGGTGTTAAGAGAGGCTATGGTATGGGCCACATGATATCAAGGACCCATATTTGGTCCCTATCCTGTATTTGGTCATCTTGGCCCTTCAAGAGGCCCAGGTGGGAGGATGTCTGAGTGGCTAGGACCTGGCTTTGAACTCTCCAGGCTCTCTGAGTCTCGGTGTGGAGCTAAGAAGGGAAGTTTCTGGTGGGAATGTTTCTTAAACATATGCTCCTGCATGGGTCCTATTAGATGAACACAGATGCTGGTGCATGATCCATGCCAAGTCCTTGCTGCAGCAGCTGCTGCTGCTGCAGGGACTCCCTTGATAAAGCCAAATAAGTGAGATCACTGACTTGGAACCCAGTTCCAGCAGGTGAGCCGCACACTGCCAGGGTGGACAGTCCCTGGACTCCACAGCTTGCTGCGCCATCATCATCTCTCAGATGGCGAGGGGATCATGGTAAACCTTGGAGTTTGCAAACTCCATAAAGCTGGCAGTAGTTACAAAGAATAAGGGAAGCATTTCATAGCATATGCCCACTGTGCCTACTGCCTGCTGCAAGGTGCCTCTCCGAAGGAGCAGTCTGACCTTTTCGTTTAGAAGGCAACCTACCTCAGACCTCAATTTCCCACTTGTGTACTTCTGAGGAGTAAGTTGGCCTCCTCTCTGCATCATGAAACAGATGAAATAACGAGCATGCTCTTCAAGGAGGGGCTACCTCAGAACACAGACACGGAAGCTGTCCTCAGCAACATGAGTCCGTGTAGATCAAAACAGTTTCACCTGCTCTGTTCCTAGTTAGAACCACAGCCAGACTACTCTACCTTGCTGAACCTTGCTCACCAGAAAGCTGTCCCTAAGGACTCCAGCCTACACTACCCCCTTCCAGAGTCAGGCTCCACCCCTCGAGTGAAAGGGTTTTTTTTTTCCACTTGCTGTGGAGTACGGAGCCATCCTGAACTAACGGAAGGAGATATAAGCTGGAACATTAGGATGTATCAAACTCCGTTTTAGGGATATTTTTCTGTTACCAATGAACTGTGAATTTTGAGTAAGGAATAAAATGATGTCTGAAATTTGTATGTGATGACTATCTCCCCTTCAGAGCAAGGCAGTGGGTGGTCCAGGTACTCAGAAGTGTGTGTCCTAACATGGTCTGGCTTGTGTTTTCCACATCCACATCATCCCCAGAATGTATAATGCCAGCATCAGACATACAGGGTGCTTAGTAAATTTATGTAACAATGATTACTTCATATTATTATATCATATGAATGCACATAAATTCATTAAAATGCAAGAAAGCTGGAACATGAGAATTTCCTTTAGATCAGGCACTTCTAAACTTGTCCTAGAACCACAGTCTTCTGCAACAGTTAGTAGAACAGATTCTCGAGGTCCCTTGGATCACTCACTAGTCTACCATCCACAAGGATGTGGCTCAGGAATCTGTTTGCTAAAGCAACCTCATCCTATGTGGGTCTCAATAAACATCAAGTCTGAGCCATAGGTCCCCTCCCAAGCCTTGAGCTCCCCCCTCCACTATTCTAAGGCAACACAGCACAGGAGGCAGCAAAAATACCCGCAGAGCTAAGACTATAAACTGGAACAATACAGAATCTTCTGCATCCTCCTTGTGGGAAACAGCAGCCTCACATCCTCTGAAAAGACTTACGCTTTGGTGAAGTCTAAGTACTGAACCCACACAGAGAAACAGATCAAGCCCAGCTCCAGCAGAGCCCTGAATTGGCCCCCAGACTTCTACACTTCTACTTTTGCTGGCAGTAGAGACAGTTTTTCACACTCCATTTACAGAGAAATATTCAAATAAATATATACTTTTAAAATGATACTTCTGTAAGCTTTTCATTATAATCACAAAAACAAAGACCTAGAACAGGCTCATTCATTGTTTTAGTCTTATAGACATGAAACTGGAGGCCCAGAGACAGGCAACCACGTAAAGTCACAAAGCAAGGTGACATTGCCTTAAGTGTGGTCTAATGAAACTGGTCAAAATGTTCTACACACTAGATTCTTCTCAGTACCTGCTGGTACCAAGTCCCCTCCTCCAAAACTCAGCAGGTACTGAGAGGGGAAAATGCAGGAAACCATCCACTGAGACCGGCGTTGGAAAGTAGGTTAGCCTTGGGATGTGTAGGTTTATAAGAGCAGGGATTTGAATTGATTAATGAATGTTCTCTGAGTTTGTTGCTATGAAAAGATTCCCTTTCTTGGGGAGGCAGGCCCAGTGCCAGGGAAGTATGTTTGGGGTCCAACAGACCACTTTCCACTTTTCTGACCTTGGACCACAGGAAATGGCAGTGAAACATCTTCTGGAGAGGCCTGTCCTGCCCCAGTCTCCCACAAGTTCTTGGCTTTTTTCTCCTGATGGAAACATCACAAAAGTGAGCCCTATCATCAACTAGCAATTGCTCTTCTTGATCACACTGGAAGTGGAGTGGTAAAGCAAGCCTGGCATTAGTACATAGCTGTGAGAACCTAAGCAGTGTGTCTTTCAGAACACCATTGGCATCACTGAGTGATGCATTAATTCTGTGCCCGACTCCCCAGGGCGACAAGGTGGCAATAAGAGATCTCATAAGCCCTAAGAATGTGAGGTTAAAGTAAGAAAGAATGGGAGAGCCAACTGTTCTCCATCTGCCTCCTGTGAGGATGTTAAGAGAAGCAATAGTGAGACTTGAAGATGTACATCTTATTGTTCGTCAGACAGTGGCAAGCTGATGTATCTGAGCTACCACAAATCCATACGTGGCTGTCATTGGCTGAGTGAAGGCAATGTCCCGGATACCATCTGGGCACCAACACATCTGCTTTCTTATGTCTTAAGTATTACCTTACTTAATTATTACCTGGGGCCTCTGTGATAAATATTTTTTTTTAAATTATGGAAACACTGAGGATGGAAAGTCATTTTTCTTTCAACTGGACACTCAAATCTAGGTTTGCTGCTGTTAAACTGAATGGCCTTTGCATTCCAGTAGGTGTGGCAAATAGGCCTTGTTCCCAGTTTCAGAATTTGATTAGTGTAGAGCTACTCAGATGACTGTGTAAAGGAGAAAAGACCTTTTGGAGCCCAGTGAAGAAAGAATACTGTGACTGATTAGCGATGTCTGCTGTTGGCAAAGGTGCAGGAGGGGAATAATGTTATGACTAATTAGTGATGTCTGCCCTGGAAGCGCATGAGCTGCATTCATTTGTCAGTCTTGTGAAAGGGCAGGCCTCTACGTTGCAAAGTTTACTGCAAATCTGATTCTCTACCATGTCATTTAAAATCTCCCCATCCATACACTCTGCAGATCATTTTAGCATGCTCTTTAAAAATCAAGCATTTTCATTGTCTTTCAAGTTCTTTACAGTTCTCTTTAAATAACTAGCCCGAACAACCACAAAAAATATATCCCAGATCAGGATGGCTTACTGCCACAGATTTCCTCTCTAAGGACTTCTTCCTGGAGGCTGCCCCAGTTTGACCTTCCTCATTATCGAGAAAGGCCCTCTGGGGATGGAAACTATTCTCAGGACACAGAAAGGGCATGTTTCATGTGACCCTTGGAAACTGCTCTCTGGAGCGGTCATTATTGGCTGAAGGCTGCAGCTGATGGGACATGAGGCTTGAATCAAGGAGAGTACAGCATGTGCGCACGTGAAGGAGGTAGTTGAGAGATTAGGTTTAGGGTCGCTGGGTAGAAAGAAGGAAGCTGAAAAGACACTGAGAGTTTGGGCCAGACGGTGCACCCTGATTTGAGCAGAGAGCATGTTTAACAACCAATTGCCCTTTCAATCTTACAGGGATCTACTGGTGTATGCAGCCAGCCCTTAGAGAAAAGCTAGGAGCACAGAGAGGAAACCCAGCTCTCCTCCACTTGAACTCCATTGTCTTAATCGTCTGAGTCATTTGAACACTCCGCATGCAGAGTTGACTGCAGCTGAACACGTGGAGAAACCAGATCCCACCCTAGACCCTTCCTAAATGATTTATCGTGTGTCAGACCAGAACGGACCTCCCTTCCCCCAGCAGCAAAGACGTCATGCTCCACGCTCAAAGCAGCAGCCCCGAGAAATGCTCACAGGGCAAATCAAGAGCCTAAAAAATAATTACAGTTCGCACACCATGAAACAGTAATGACTTCAAAACCGCCTTCACGTGTGATTTATACACGTGTATATTTCCCCCTTGATCCTTCTTCCTCGGTTCCCATTCTGCTCACTACACCCAAATCCAAATGGTTAGGAAGTCAGTATTCCTAGGTCGGGCTAGAAAGTCCAGATGGGAAAGTCCCCGGCCTGTAGGAAGAAGCTAAAACCTAACACCACCTGCCACTAATGTTCTTTACACCAAATTGTGCAAGGACACAAGTATGTGTCTATCCCAAGAAGTTCAAAGAAGAAAAGCAAAAAGTTAATTAAGACTACACTTCAGTGCCAAGGAATCAAATGCTCTCTGGGGCCTGGTATCAAGCAAAGAGAAACACACTCCGCCAGAGTTGCTGGTTCCAATCCAGTGTGCTGTGGAAAGAAGGGAACGTGAGGTTGAAGGTGGGATGGGAGGCTCTGCCAGTAAGAGAGCCTTTTCCAATAGTGTTGTCCTTTGGAAAGTGCCCCAGGTCACACAAGAGGCAGATCATTAAATGTGCATCTAATATATGCTGAGTGATGGGACACAGGAAAGAGAAAAGGTCTCTTGTGCGACCAACCTTATGGGGGTAAAAGCATGAAACAGGTGAGTTCTGCCCCTATGAAGTTGTGTGTGTG
>LOJH01029083.1:0-17542 GCA_001685095.1 Ellobius talpinus | reverse complement strand
AAATAAAAAAATAATAATAATAATAAAAAGATTACAGTTCACAACCTGCCACATTTTCAGAAATAATCCTGTGTTGATTTCTGTGATTGACAGACAGGTCTGGAACTAAAACTGCTAACCCTAACTTTACAAGGAAATACAGAAGAAATTGTTCTTTTTTCAATCAAGTACTGATCATGTACTTGTATGAACACAAATTTTAAGATTGTGGCCCACACGTAATCACCACAAGTTAATTGAAAAATATAATTGAGTTTTACACTTTATATTTAAATATCATTATCGCTCTACTTAGTCAAGGAGGCTGAGAGAAGAGTAAGCTATGCTTAAATTTTGAAGCTGGAAGAAGCAAAGAGAATAAATTTAATTGCTGATGGAACTTGTTGACAAATGGGTGTAATTGCAGCAGCTATTTAAAGATCTGTGAAGGCCTGAAGATGTTTTTATAATTTGGAAACGTTGAATGTGACACTTGTTAATACAAAGGAGAGAAGATGCCTTGCAAGATCAGCACGGTCGGAGTCATTTTCATATGCATAAACCTCCTGGGAATTATGCACTTAATTAGTCTGTATGTATCAGCAGAACAAAAGGTTTATTCTATTCTCTGTGTGATTCCTACCATCAAACATTGAATGGCTAGAGTTAGAGAATTTGTGATAATTTCTGCCACTGAATAAGTCTAAATTTAAACCCACTGTCTTTCATTTAATAGCTGAAGAAATTTAAAGACTTATGATTTTTTCTGAAAGTCTAAACTTGCATTTTTCTGCTGTGCAACAGAGTGAATTTGAGGGGGGCTTCAGAAGCACACTTCCAACATTTAGATTAACTCCTAGGGCTTCCAATTAGTATTGAGAGATTATATGAGTGTTCTACCCTAGCTAATTTTCATATAAAATATAAGTTTTTAGAAAATTGAATCAAATAATAATTATTACCATCTGTATGTTAGCCTTAATAGAAATATAATTATAGGGGAAAATGAATTACCTACCTTATTAACGAGCAAAATTTATAAAAATGCTTATTTTAATGCAGTCTTAATACAGTTCTTAGCCACACACACACACACACAGGCACACACACAAATGCTTCAGGGGATTTTAAAGCTGTCTTAGCTATCAGCTTATCCTTGTAAGTTCTGCTTATCTTATCAAGGAAAGGCATCACGTTTGCTTCCTTCTACTAATAAGGTCTGGACAGAGCTTTCCCTCTGCAGCTCGGTAATTCCTCTTGCAGACAGAAACCTTCAGTCAGCTGCTCTTCCCTGCCCTTATCTTTCTACTTAGATTTGTTTTCAGTGCAGCCAGAGAGCCAGATCCATTTCTCCATTGCTGGAATTTTCAGATTTGGAGACACTAAGAAGCACTCTCTTCCTTCCTCAAACCCTTCATTCTGAGCACATTTACTTTTCTGTAGGTCCCAATATTTGTGTGGAAATATGTATTCTAAGGGTAAGTTATGAGTCACGCTTGACTCAAGCACAAATTATGCTTGTGGTACTTTCCTGGGAGACAACCTACAAATAACTTAGGTCTTACGTGCCCCGTTTTGTAATCTGGTGATGAAATAAGTGATTCACTGGGAAAGTGCAAAAGGCAGAGGAGTAATGTGAATACAACTTAACGGCTGACTTCGTTATTACCACCAACTTTAATGATAGTGCAAAGCAAGATAATCCATGTAGGGTAACCAGAATTAGGGGTAGCATTGCTGTTTTGATTTATTATCATATCTCTAAAGTGCAAATGTCATTTATTTAAGAGCTCTGGAAGACCAATATTGAGTAAAGTATTATACTAGTAAGTATGAATGATGATTATAAACTGGTTATAGTTTTGTGGGGGTAAATTAGAACAGTTGCTGAGGCTGTGAGTACAAGAAAGAGGAATAAGAAATTGACTATACTCGGACACAAAGGAAAATTAACAAGTTTTGAATTTGCCCTGGTGCATAGCAGTAGGTTGTATCCTTAGCCATCGGAGCATGAGGAAATGATTGGAAAGGTAAGCATCCAAGATTGCAAGGCATGGTTGGTGCTCTGGGAGCTAGCCTGCAAGCACTGTGAGGTCATCCCTAATGAACAGACAACTTGTCAAATCCTCCCTGGAATCCTGCAGCCTGTCGCAGACTCTGGGTCTTAAGAGGAGAACTTGAAGAGGGGTCAGAGGACAGCCACAAAGATAATGGATGGGTTGTAAAGTAAGACCTACAGGAAAAGGTGAAAAGATCTGGAATTATTCAACTCAGAGGCAAGGACTAAGATGTTCTTTAAATCCGCAAGTCAAAAATATATGGTTTCCATCTCCTGTTTCTCCATGAATTAAAAGGAAGAAATCTGTCTAAATCTCAGGATGGGAAATTGATGGAATTTAAACAGTAAGTTAACAAGCAGGTTCGTTACACATCATCAAGAGCCCTGGAGAGTGGTTTACAAAATGTACATGTTCCTTTAAGTTATATAATTTATTTGTATGTTTATTTTAGCTAGCTGTGAATGTGCCGTCTTTGATGAAGAAGAGAAATGGTCCAAATGACCCAATAGGGTCTCCCATGCCCTAAATTACACTGGAATCCAGAGTTAAGTATTAATAGCCCACTAAATCATTGCCACATTTATAGTTGTGGCTTTCACTAATCTACTTCAAGATTGTGGGAGTGAATAGGATGTTGAGGTGACTTGAACCAAGATGAATCTGGCCAAAGGCGAGCTTGGAGTACAAAGGGGAAAGAGGGACAGTTAGAAGTACATCTCAGACAAGTAGGTTAGACTTTAAAAGGACAGAAAAGACACTGCGAGATTTCAGAGGAAGCAAGGCTATGGGTTCAAGGCACGCTTGGCAAGGGCTGTGCACAGGTAGGAGCAGGTGGTAGACGCTGGAGAGACTTGACAACTGGTCACATAGAGGTTTGGCCTTCATAACAAACTGGGTCTTCATTTCTTTGGTGTGATGAACATGCCAGTAACTAGAGAAGTTTTCTCATTAGTATTCTGCTTCGAGAAGCTTAAAACAGCAATGTGAATGATGAATTATAGATAGATGCTCCAGGCAGGAAAAGCCTGCAGGTGTAGACACAGATAATTCAGATGAGATACAGAATAGCTCCAAACCCGGTCCCACAGTGCATAAGAGCAAAAGGGAGGAATATTCAGGAGGACTGAGCAAAAGCAATAATATTTAGTTTCATGTGTCTATTACTTGGGGAGCATAATGGTAACTACCACAATAATACTTAAGCGACACAGAAATTTTCTTATATGTTTTTTTTAAGAAAGCAGCAATCAGTATAAATTATTTCATTAGCTAGCAAGGAAGTTAAAATGACTGTCCGTATGTAAGCGGACAGCCTACTTTCCTTGAACCAGCCCTGTTTAACACTTGCTCTCCTCATCCTCTGTTGGATGAATAGGCAAATAAACTGAGCTGTATGTGTGTACTAGGATATTGTTCAACCTTACAAAGAAAGGTTTCTCTGACTATATTAAGATATAAGAGAATTTTAAATACATCACACACCATAAAATAAACCATAATAAGTGTATGGTTTCTCTTATTTGAATTATTTGGAGGACCAAATTGTCAGAGACACAAAGCAAATGGTGGTTGGCGGGAAACTATGGAAAAAGGACATATATATCCAGCAAGTTGATGGATTTTTAGATAGAAATGTGGAGATTTCAATGGAAAATCTGGAGACTGCAAACCAATATGAGTATATGTAGCTTCATCAAGTTCTTAAAGCGATTAAGAACTTGTATATGTTTTATCGCCATTACTTGTTAAAGGCCTTTGAAGGTGATTGCATTTAGTCATAAGCTGAAATTCTCCATTAACTGTGAGATGAAGACAATGCAGGATTCTATTATGTATGTTGGAGTTTACCAGTTCTCTGAATTTTTGCCGCAGTTCGCATGGTTAGGTTAAAAGTACTCAACATTTTCTTTGATGTTCAAATGGCATGTAATGACCAGTGAGGTTCAAGAGTAATTGTATGTTGGTATCATTTTCTGTAATCAGGACTCCTGGCTGGGGAAGGGATTTTTTTCCCCTTGATGAACGAGGAGAGCCACAGTGAAGTAGGCCTGCCCTACTTAAGCCAGAGAACATGAGGTTTATCTCAGGAATAAGCCACCTGACTCTGCTAGTGATAAACCAGGGCACAGCATGTTAAAGCCTTTCGAGGTGTATTGTGTCAGTCTGAAAAGCAACATCAAGGAGAGGCATTGGCTGCCTAGATACCCTGGAGACATAGAGCTCAGCTTGGCTAGGGGAAGCTTATGAATTCCTGTTTGTGAGACATAAATGGCCAAACTTTCTCAGATGATCTTGACAGTCTCCGTTTCATGAGATTTTGCTTAAGTCTGAGGATGGACTAGGCGAAGAATCTCTGGGATTCTCAGCTGTTAAGTTATTCCTTTAACGGAGTGTTTTGTTTACTGTTGGAACATGACAAGGCTCCCCCAGGTACCAACTGTTTTTCTTTGTGTTTACTTGCTATAGAGCCTAGAGAGGGCTCAGGCGGACAAAAAAGCTTCCATTTTGTGTATAGAAAGCACACATTACTGACATATTCCTAACAAGATGCAGGAAACTATTAAAAAATAATCAAACAAGACAAAATTTTAACTTATATATTAATGTAAATTTTACAGTTTCTTGCGATTGTGGAGTTAAAGTATATGCTTTAAAGGTAATCTTGTTGAAATTTCTCCCAGAAAAAGTCATGTAAGTTAGTTACAAAATTTCTTTATATTCATATCTGTAGGTTGTAGCACATAATATTTTAATATTCCCACTTGTTTGACCTAATTATCTTAATGTTACCAGTTTTAACCAGTTTTCCCCTCTAAACAGACCAATTTCCTGAAGCTGGTATAATACTAAAGTTTTAGTTTTAGCTTCTATTTTTCAATATGTTGGACAGCCAGATGTCCGAAGATGTCATTAAACAGTTTAAACTGCTAAAGTATTGCCTTTTGCTTGTGGAATCTGCGTTTTAGTCCTTGCTTCAAAATAATTAATTCCTTAATTCAGTTTAGCTAACAATCTTCTTCCTTCTAAGAAGTGTCACATTTAGCTGTATCTTCCATTTAAGATTCAGTGTTGTTTACAAAACCCTGAGACTCCTGAGAAGCCTAAAGCTAAGCCAAGCACAGAGTTTCCTCTGCCATCACTGACTACTTGACAATATAGCTCTACATTAGCATTAGCTACAAGTTCAAAATTCTGGGTTTGTTGTTGTGTGGAACTCATCCCTTGCTTCAAGAAGACTGGTTTTAAAATGTGTAAATGCATGGCAGGCAAAGGCTGTTCTTTTCTTTTTTTCTGTTTGTTTTTCCAACTATTTCTCACCATCCTATCTTTTGTTTCTTTTTTAAGCCTCCACTTCAGGTGTAAGATAGACAAAGACAGCCGAACAGAAAGACAGGAATAAGCTCTCCATTATTTGACTGGGAATTTTCTGACTGTGCCAATGGCCTTTAAGCAAAACAGGACACTTTCATTTTTTTCTCTCAAATGCAGAAAAGGGTTAGGTCAAATGTCTGTAGGAAAGATCTCAGAAAGAGCTTGATAAATATTGTTTATACTATTTTCATATCACTGTTTGGGTAGATCTTAATTCTTGTATTTAAAGTATTTTGATAATCAATTTACCATTGTTTTTACAAATAAGATTTAGGATATTTCTGAATCCAGTCTTCCAAAGGCCATACTAAACTCTTTAGTAAAACTTTGTATTTACTTTTTTGAGAATTCAGAAGATAACTATACTTAATCATTCAATTTCTGGGGTGTTTTTGAGATTTTCATACATAAGTACTGTATTTTTATTGACTTTGCCCTTCTTCTTTCCCTTTCCACTCCTCCTGCCACCCCCACTGTCTCTCCAGTTATCACTTCCTCCTCTCTTCCTCGATTATTATTGTTATAGTTGGTTCAAGAGTTACCCTGATGAAACTTGTTACAGGAAGGTAGCAAGGCCAGGACAGTCTGTAACACACTGTAAGATCCTATGAATGGTCAAACTCTCAATGGCCAGCCCCTTAAGGAAGAGAGTCCTTCTCCATCCACACCCCGGCCAGAAGTAACCAAAGAAAGATGCTCTGAAGGGACACTGACCCACAGAACAGGACATGCGTAAGAGGATGAAGAAGGAGAATGTCTGGATGAAGAGAACACTAGTTAGGCAGAAGAGCTACAGTCAAGGAAAAATAAGAAGAAAGACTAAGAAAATGTTTTTGAGAATTTAAATTTAAACTGCTTATAGATTACATGCTGTACACATGTGTTGAAATATCTCACAGTGCTACCAAAATAAGTCATTCTGCTTTTATGTGTCAATTAAATAAATTTAAATAAAACATAAGAAAAGAATATGATGTTACAGCCATGTTTTATATACTTGAAAATAACTGTGTGATCTACATAGAAATCTCTAATCCTAGCACACAATAGTTAAGGCTCAAATATCAATAGAAAATGTGAGCTTTCAGTAGCGTGTAAACCAATGTTAATTATTGCTGATAATGAAAAAATATGAAAGGAAACAGAAATCATCACTTTCATTTTTCTGCCTAAGAAATGGACAGCTAAAGAAAGAGACCCTCTCCCCGGTTCTCGTGTTGGCCTCAGAAGTCACGTTTTACGACGGCAAGGCTAAGTTTGTTAAAGTAGACCTGTTATGACTATGAGCTGAAGGACCCACTTTTCAGATTTGAATTTAAGGAATTTAAGTAAATAGAGAAATAGCTTTTTTTTAAGGGATATTTACACACAGTGCAAAAACAGGATATTTTGAAAACTATTTCAATACATAAGATATTAAAAACAAAACTTTTAAGTTAATAACAGTAGGGACCTTCTATATGCTGCACTTTTTGACAAAATTACTTCATAATGTTTCAGTACTGATTTTGAGTAAAAGCCAGAGATGAAATTAATGATATTTGTTTTGTTTTAGCATTATTGAACATTTAATTTTTTTTCATGATTTTCAGAAGATTCTAAATTTCCCAAGCATGTCACATATTGCTTCTTTACTGTAAATATGAACAAAATATGAAATTATATCTCTCCATGTAAACGTCAAGCAGGCCCACTTGTTAGATACTTGTTGTTGTGTAAAGTTCTCTTCCCCTTCGATTATGTAAAGCGTTGACCAGTCTGGTTTCCTCTTTAGGGTTAATGACTTCCTCACATACGTATACTGCAAATGCGTAGTTACAAAGTTTTTATTTACATATGTATACATAATATAGGGCATCTTTGTACATTTAAATATATATGTATATATGCATAACTACAGACATGTATATATTTACACTGGAGTCATTGACAAAAAAATTTTTAAAAGGTCAAACTCAGCCCTAAGTGGATCTCTCACTTGTATTTTAGAATTGCCGTCAGTGTCACCCAGAGAGATCTCTCATTTCAAATTAACTAGCAGCTAGCATACCAAGGAATTGAAATTAAATTCTAATTAGGTTGAAGTGTAAACAAAATAAAGTAAAGCAAAACCCAAACAAAGAACACGTAAGATGTCAACAAGAGTGTTAGCTAGAGTTCAGAATTAGATTTGATGTCCAAGCTAGAACTATTGCCTGCACTGTGGATACTAGGCAGAAAGGAATAATACAAAGTATAAAGTAACTTATTCAATTTTAAAGTTTTATCTTTATAGAAAGCGAAAATCAACACCATGTTCTGTTCATGGGGAGTTTTTTTTTGCCAGAATCCTTCAGAGTAGAGGGACATTTCAAGCAAATCCCCTTCTAAATTACCTGCAGCACAGAGTTGTACTATCTGACTATTTTGCTATTACCCTTCACTAGAGTTGAATTCTAGCTCAGCCACATAGTGGTAAAGATGGACTGACGTGTTTGTGTAGCTGTTACACATATTTTATATGTAGCTCATGTTACACTTTATATCCTTGTGAACATCTTAGATGCTGTGTATGCAATGTGAAAGGAATGGACATGCAAGTGGCAATTTCTATTACTGACCAAAATAAAATTGTTTTGTCAAAACACAGGCTACTATGATGAACATGTTTTCCCCCTAATCAGTTAACTTTCCCATATTTCATTATTTAAGTAAGGCTACAATTGCAATTAACTTATATTTGTCATATAATTTAAGATTTATAATCTATCTTCACTGTTTTCTTTGTTATGTCTTGGTATAAAAATATTACGAACTTCGCACACACATTTAGGTGTACAAGCTGCCTTCCTCGTGTAAAGCAATCATTAAAAAGGAGATTGTACAATTAGGCATTGATGATTTTGAAGATTCAAGAAGTTGCTCATCTGACCAAGTCAATCAGTGTTCACTTACAGATTCTAAATTATTTTTGAGTTAAATCTCAATTACTTTTGTGGCAACTTCAATTTAAAACAATGTTCAAGCAACCTTTATTGCAAAATTGAATATATTATATATGAAAAAGTCTTGTTTTTCAACACTAAAGTCTCATTTTTCAACTCCAGTGAACATATCAGTAAAATATTTTGCCAGCTATTTACTTATTAAAATCGCAAAGTAAATATAAAATAAAATATATCCCAACTTATTTCATCAACTATGATACTTATTCTTTAAAATATAGTAATATTTAATGGCATTTCTCCCAAATCAGTGCTTCAAACTTGACAAATTATACAATGAAAATGTATTTTTAATTAATATATGAAAAATATAAATTGTGCTTCATAATGCACTAAATTTCTAGGCAGAAAATGAATTATTGATATGTAAGTGAAAACTGCATTTTAAAGTGATTAGGTTTAACAGATTGCTATAGAAGGTTTTTTTATTGCCAACTGTGCAGAGGATGCAAAATCCGTATTCGTACTGTCAGGCGAGCCGCCTCTATTCAGCTGGTTTCCTGCATTTTAGTAAGTGGGTGAGCTCAACGTTGACAGACACATGGCTCCAAGTATTACAGGAGAATTGGTATTTGATAAATTGCTGCACATTTCCAATTTGAATCAGGTAGTGTGAACCCTAAAATAAACTGTATGTCGGGAGGTTAAAACTCTTCACTGAACAGGCTCAGAGACATCAGAAAAAAAATAAAATACTAAGGTGATTTTTTCCCACTTATATCTTGTTCTCTATAAAGCAGGTTGTAAGACTCAGACCAGAAATAAATTATACACACACACATCCATATATTATATATATATATATATCCATATATATATCCATATATATCCAGGATCATACACGCTCTACATTTCACAGCGGGCCTATGTTTGAGAGGCTGTGCAGGGCCACAAAAAGGGTTAAAGGGCTACCAGATGGAGCCTGAAGTGCTGAAGAGTGGAGTTTCAATCCTAAGTGCTATCATGGGGCTCATAGTAACCTTCATTGTTGAAAAGGAGCCACCAGCTGGGACAAGATTTGTAACCACATTAGAAGCAAGTTCTAGTTGTCAGTGCTTGGGGCAAAAGATTGTCAGGAACGAACAGCTGTCTCCTTGGAGAAAAGAGAGCAGCTTTGGTGGATTCTATGACAAGTGTACAGCCGATGGAAGGGTTGCGAGGGGTCAGACAGATGAAGAACTGAAAATGCAGCTTTAAGGTCAAAAGTGGAAAAAATGAAAGTGCATTTTGAATATTGCTCGACTTGCAGGGTAATGGAGCTAATGCAAAAATAATTCTTGTGGTGTGTGCTGAAGGGAAGGCACACAGTTTCATCACTGTTAACTTAGGACACTTGTGATGAGTAGGTAATAGATTGCAGTCTTTACTTTTAGAACAAACTATACTTTAGGTAGTAAATTTAGTATTTCTTTTCTGTTGCAAGCACATATTCTTCATGCTATGTAAAAAGTATTCTTTATTCTGAATATTGGGAAAATATATATAAATACACAATTTTAAATCTATGTTATAAGTATGGTGCTGTTGTCATAGGTGATTCTTGCTACACACTCAACTGAAGGGTTGTTATTGATTTGAGATGCAGTCAATAAACATAAATCGACAAGGCAGGTGATGTCATGTTTTAAGCTCACTGTCTCTGTCTCCCCCCACCTCCTTTCTTTATCTCTCAGTCCTCCCTATTTTATATGTTTGGGTGTGTTGACTTCATGTATGTCAGTCCATCACATGCATGCCTGGTGCTTTCAGAGGCCAGAAGGGAGCTTGGGGAGATTTCCAGGAACTGGAATTTGAAAAGGTTGTGAGTCATCAACAAGGTGCTGTGCCTCAAATTTTGTTTCTTTGGAAAAGCAACCACTGTGTGTAATTAGTAAATAATCTCTCAGCCCCACTTTCTTATTTGATCTTTTGAGGACTTCATATATGTATACAGTGTATTCACATCATTTCTACCCCTTTTTCTCTCCCCCAACTCCTCTCATCCATCCACTACCTTTGGCATTTCTATCTTTTTCTTCCATATTTATTATTGGTAAATTTTATATAAACAGAATTACAAATATCAAACACACACACACACACACAGAGGGAGAGGGAGAGAGAGGTGAATGTAATTTTCCAAGTGTCTGGGGCTAAGCACTCACATGTATATGTATTTAGGCCATGTCACTGCATCTATATATCTCCCTTCAAAAGGCTCTTAATCATTTGTGATTACTTTATTGAATTTCTCATCTAGACAAGAGTAAGAACTCCTGTTGGCATTCAAAATTCTGGCAGATGACAACAATACTAGCCCTGAACCTTTTCCTGTGGAACTCAATAACCTATTACAAGAGTTAAGTACTACAACTGGCAGAACCAGATCCAGAGTTCAGCTTCACAAATAAAGTTTTAGGAAATGTAGCTGTGTTCATTTGTTTACAGTCGTTCGTGGCTCCTTCCTTACCTAGCTGGCTGAAACATATCTGTTGGAAGGAAATTTATGACCTGCAAAGCCTAAAATATTTACTGCTTGGTTCTTTATAGACCTTTCGTGTCTCCTACTAAATTGTCTTAACTTCTCTATATCTACCCTTCCTACTCTTTTAAATCTTTCTTTCCTCCTTAGAAAATACTTGTGTCTAACTTCCTTCCTTCCATTCAGTCACTGTCTGCAATAGGTTTTAAAGAGTTTCCATCTAAGAAACAACATAATAACGATGTAAGTTAATGTTGACATTTGAATGACTTCTGGAGATTTCAAGACAATTCAAAGACCAAATCATTTCAATTCACAGTTGAAAATAATAGCAAAATAGTAGGCAATTATTAATTATTAAACTTAGTTGTAAATATGTAATTCTTATTGAGAAATAAATTAATCTTTACCTAAGTAGCACAACTAAATGGGAAGCAAGCATAAAACTGAAATTTAGGAGAGCTGAGTACCAGGTCTATAACTTCAGCATATCTACTAATCAATAAATGAACTGTTTTCCTTTCAGAAAACCCTACCACTCCCATAAAGTCAGGCTTACCTGTTTTCACATACTGTCATAGAGTTTAATGTAAACAAGATAGGTATCAACACCCCAGTGTTTTATTTTTCTAGTATTATATATATATATAAAATATATGCTTACATATAATAAGATATATTATAATAGATCTTATATATAAGATATAAGGTATATTATATGCTAATATATTGTTATATATAAATTACATAGTGGATACTGAAATATGTACATATATTACTTTGCATACATTATTAATAGCCATGTATACATACCTGTCTAATTTGAGGAATTCATATTAAATAATGAGCAATATAGCTATAAAAATACTATAAATGATGCTATTCTTAGATATCTTAAAAATCCTCTATAATCTTTTGCTACTTTTTTCTTTTTAGTAGGGGGGTACCCAACCTATTCCAAGCATGAAAAAAATTAGCTAACCTTAGTGCCTTTAAATGACTTACTCTTATTTTCTGAGAATCTCTTTACTCATTCACAAAATCAAATGGTTTCAATCATGGTTTCTGAGGAAAGTATCAATGATTTACTTGGTAAGACCCAACAAATGGGGTTTTGGTTTTAGGATGATTTCTGTGTGTGGTGGACATGCAATTTTGTTAAATATCGTGTAATTATTGTTTAGTCATCTTAAAAATTAGAAATTACATTGATCAAAAACATTTTTTGCATCGTAGAGTTAATAAATCTTACTGGCTATTTAGAATAAGCTTGAGTATGTCTTAAAGATTTTAAAACTACGGTAGCCATAATAACACAGGAAAAATACTTGAGCATGGACCTCTGATAGTGAGGTGTCTTTTTAAAGGGGTTCAAGTACAGCCACTCAAGACTAAGCTGGCCTTTGTTAGCAGGCACTTGACATTTGAATGTCAACAACAACTCTCTGTGTGTTGAGGGGTCAACACAATAAAATAGCTGTCATTAAATCCTGGCAGTTTGGGAGGATATTATCAAAATGCTTCTTAGGTGTTTTGATGCTGACCTTTCAAGGGGTCACTTTCACCTGAATGACCTGCAAAATCTCATGGTCAAGAAGACACAAAGAATGGTTAAGAAGCCAAACACTGCAAATGCAGGAGCAGTTTCTGCTTGACTTTTCACTTAACGCACATGTCCCAAGGGAAATCTCCAACCCAGTCGGAACAATAGAATGGACGTGGACATGCTATCTTCACATGGTTGTTAGTTTCCTTCCTGAATTCCCACCAGGTCAACCTCACCAGAAATGTGGTTCTCATGGTTTTCGTCATTATCGTTCTTTCTCAAGCCGGGTCATCAGTACAATTCCCATTAAAAAATATAATGGTAACAGTCAGTTAAAAACCACTGCAGTAGGCAAATAATTAAAAACATTTGAACATTTTATGTAGTTATTTACTAAGTGAGATTATTCTAAGGTGGTTTGATACTACTAGATATTGTAGAAGCAAAATGTACATTTGATTTTTATTTTAAAAATTGCAGTTTAACATGAACCACATGAAAATTTCAAATTAAATCTAATGGTTAATTTCTTCTGGAATGGTAATAATTTATATTTGGTATTTTTAAAAAGGGCATTAGTTAATTATTATTCTGGATATGATTAAAATGTCTATTTAAACCTCCACATGCTATAGACTGTTCCTAGGAAATACTGTAGAATGCAAAATGAAAAGAGAGGCAGATTGTTGGGGAGGTTCACAAAGATTTGAGGTTAATTTCCAAATGGAATAATTGAATCCCCAAAATGTATGAAATAAATGACACTTTGGAAGCAGAGACAGTGTCCAACAGACGACATAGGATGTATGTTTGTAGAACACCTTGATGCTTTCCTCTAGGTATATGGAACATTCATGTGAACATCCAACACAAACCTGCCGTGGGTGTCATCCTCCTGCTAATGCAGCTCTTTGTCTTCCTGTCCAATGTGGTTTCGCTCTCATTCTTGGATTCAATGTTAACCATGGCTATAAAAAACAAACAAACAAACAAAATCTTTTCCTGTTTGTTCTACATACTTCAATTGCCCATGAGAGCAATGTCTTTTAGCTATATTTTCTTTAATAACTTTTACATTTCTAATTGAAAAATTTCATTTTTAACTTAAAAACAATGAATCGGCTTTATCATGTTGTTTTGAACACTGTGAATCTCGGCCTTTTTTGTTGTTTGTCTGTGGTATTGAGGAGTTAACCCAGATCCCTGTGCAGGCTAGCCAAGTACTCTACCACTGCACAATGTCTCTTGCCCATGATAACAGTGCATTTTTAATTGCCAGGGTACTTGAATTCCTGTTGAGCATTCTAGATCAAATGTAATAAATTGAAAGCGTTCAATTAAAATAAATTAAATGTAGAGGGAAAGTTTCAGCAGGTAGGTACAGGCTGGTAATGGTGCCGTGAATAATAGATTTTGAAAGTATTAGGTGGGCATCTATTACGATCTATCATATTCATAGTTTATGATCCTGCCTAGTCTCCACTATGTACTCATCAATTTATGGACCATGATAGATTTCATCTGTGTGAGGCCCAGGGCTGCAACAGAGTTTCACAGTAGTGACCTGACCAGACAAAACCCCCTTTCTTAAGGAATTAATAATTTTGTATGCCATTTAAATCAAGAAATAATTTTATTCACTTAAGCATATCATCAGTACACACAATAGATGCCTGATTTGCCTATAAATCATGAGTGAAAATTTGTAAAGTATAATTATCATATTAAAATTATATAGTAGAGATATATTTGATAGAGTGTTCAATGACTAGAGATTTGAAGTATATTTTTAGAGTCTAAAGGTTTCAATCTTTGCTTGTCTGTATTAATAAGATTAAATATGTAGAACTGTGATTTAAGGAAAATATGAGACTATAAACTAACTCTGAAGCCTATTCTGGGTATGGTATCCCTTAATAGACTTTGTATGAAACTGTTTAATCTTACTTCTAATAGAGTTAATAGGATGTGAGGCACAGTAAGAGTACTGCATGATGAGAACCAAGGTGCCCGCCCGCTCAATGACTAATGGGAGGATAACGTACAGAGTGTGGCTATGCTAGGGAAAGGAATTATTTCTAGCCTAGATTTTACAGAGTAGAGTGGCCACAGATGTCATCATATTGCTCAGAAGGGGGGCAACTTAAAACGTAAGGATTGGTTGTTTATGGAATATTCCTTTTAATATTTTCAAATCAGAGGAATATTTCTTATTGCTTAGAGAATTCCAAAGCTGAGTACATCTTTTTCAACATTAAGATGTGAGAATTTGGGGTGTTTATTATTATAAAAACACTAATTTATTTTGTATATTATACGTAAAGCTCATAGTTTACTGTGAGCCACAATGCAGTGAAATGAGGTTTATCTTTTGGTATGAAGGTGAAATTATTCTACCCATGTAAATGCTGAGAAATCCTTAACATTCAGACGTTGTGGGTTAAGAAAAAGAATCCAGGGCTTTGATGTAGAATGACTGCAGAAGTGCATTTGATATGTTTTCTCGGTGCTAATTAGCATCTAGATTCCAGTGTGTGGCTTTTAAAACTTTCCAATCACCTAAAACCTAGAAACAACTTTTTTTTGGATACTGAGGATGACTTACCTCCTGAGTGAATCTGAAGATGTACATTGGTCCCCAATCACTATCTAAATGTAAGACTTGGGCATGGGTCTTAACAATCCTTTTCCAAAAGAGCACACCTTAAACACTTAGAACTGTAAGACAACCAAGATGACTAAATTTCGATAGCCCTTTGATACATTTTCTCTAAATTCGCTGCTGTTGTGGTGTTTTTCTTTTCCTGCTTCTATTTTTTGTTTGGTTTAGAATCTTTTTTTTTCTCTCTCTTCCCCACAAGAGAAGGGCAGAGTGAAGGGAGAGCTCTAAAGTCTCTGGGTTGCAGGACAAATCCTGCTTGGCTGCCTGTGACTGCCTCATTTAGCAGCTGGTAACACTGTGCTGCAATGCCCCGCACTCGCTCTTACAGTCTTTTATGTAATATAATATATATTTTTTAAATTGATTGCAATTTTTTTAGCACTTTGGGGGCTGCTGGTGGTCTCCTTTTCAGGCTAAATAGACCAACTGCTGCTGCTAAAAGAGTTTATTCGACCACCCACACTCGGAGGCGCGGCCCCCTTCTCCCTCAGCTTTCCTGAAGTAGCAATCCACAAGGACTGTGCAGTAATGACTGCGAGCAGCCTTCAGGCTCGGGGGAAAAATGTCACAGCTTGATCCCTCGAGCCTCCAGTGCCCCCATTCAATCAGTGTTCAACTGCATGACGCACCCTGAAACTTAAAATGAAAGCCCTGGATTCATGGCCAAAAATATAAACTCCCCACAGGTTCCTCCTGTGGGGGTTATTGAGTTCCTTGGTTAGTACGCCGACAGTTACCTACTCTCCTCTGCTGTCCCGGATAGCAAGGGAGGGAAACACAGCTGAGACAGGGGTTGCACAAAGGACTTGAGAGAGATGCAGACAGCCTGAGGAACAGCAGGCTAGTGCGTTTAGAAACAACATTTTGACAGTTAAAAATCAAGTGAATAAGTATAGTGAACTTATAATTATTTCTGCTGTTAGAGATTAGCATAGAAAAGGCAGAGGCTAAATGGTCAGATATAATTTCATAGTTGTTTGAAATCTCAGAACTTGTGTGTCTGTGTAAGTCTGTCTACAAGATAGGATAAGTGGTGAGCACTTTTAGACCAAGTTTAAGTCAGAAGAATGAAGAAAGCAAAAATACACATTTAAAATGTTGTAATTTCTTCCCGCCACAAAGGAAATTGCACATGTGGTTCCCTAGGGAACAACACACAAAATGTCCCAAAGCTTACTCACCTTGCACTAGAGAAGCCTGAGGCATGAGGTCTTTGCACAGGAAGATAAAGTAATAGTCAGTAGTCTAGAGTCACAAGTATATCTATCAGTAATCATCAATATTGTTGATCACGTAAGCCTTGCTGATGACTAAGCATAGCTAGGTCTGTCTGTTAAGTGGTCCTAATGACTCTAGATTTGAAGCCATAGTTTCAAATCTAGGGGAGCTCTGAAGGTATTTGCCCATGAGTACTGTGACCTAATCAATGACTTAGCATATTAATATATTTATAGTTTTGTTTATTGCTAGAAAGTCATGGATATTAGAATGCAGGGCTCAGTTGGGGGATATGCTTGACCAGAATTGTCTTTGAAGGATGTATCTCACCCTGAATACTCCCTCCCTTTCTGTCCCTATCTGCTCATGACTGCCATTAGATGAGCAGGTTTTTTTTCCTGTTATCTTTTGCCATAATCAATGTGATAACCAACAATGGCCTGAAACCTTTGGAAATGAGACATTCTTCCTCTTTAAAATGATTTCTTCAAGGCATCACATCGTAGTATCTAACAGATGTCTAACTCAAGCGACCTTTTTTCACAGCATACAAAGGATATCACATGCTCTGGATAGGTTATCCTAATGGCTTCTCCATTTTAAACATTGTTAATCAGGCAGAAGAATTCCAGTGTAAATAATTTCTATTATTCTCATAAATCACTAGTTTATTTACCATGGAGTTAAAAAAAAAAGCAGGTTCAACAGAGTGTCATCGGTGTAGCCATATGCATTTTGATGTACTTATCAATCTTGGCTTGTAATTGTTAATTTTTCTTAGAAGAAATAGGGAACCTCATAGTTATTTGTCATCCAATAAATTATAAGATTCTGCAATAAAAATACATTTGGTATCCTCGTAAAATCGCACTTGTTTTCACACATAAAATAACTGGTAATAAAAACACATAGTACTTGAATTAGTGTTTGCTTCGTAAATATTTATTATTTACTGGTTTTAAAATGGAGTTTATTTCTTAGTGAGGTTTAGCAAATGTTTAGAACTCTGAAGATCCATTAAGTTTATATGTTTGTCAGGCCCCAGAAAAATTAGCACGTAGAAGAAGGGGGACAGCCTCAGACTCAACGTAATTTTAATAAGGACTTACACTTTAAATTTTGATATAATTGTAAGCCATTTCCTCATCTGCTTGCAGATAATCTGAAGGGATTGCATATTCAAAAACAAGGAGGAGCACTGGTAATATGGTGTGGGAGAATTGTCTATATTCTGTCAATCATGTTTTAAATAAATGCTGA
>LOJH01029082.1:0-17543 GCA_001685095.1 Ellobius talpinus | reverse complement strand
CCCATCGTCTTTTAATGTTCTTGCAGGTAGTCCTGTTTGACTTTGTTCTTTCCTGATCTAGTGTGATTACTGTGTGATGGCTACTGGTAGAGACATGTAGTATTCAGTAAACATAATTCACACGGAACTGCTGAGAAACTACTGTTTGTGCTCTGTGGTTTCCTGTTTCGGTAATTTGACATGCTTATTCACCCTCCAATGCTGGAAATTGAACTCAAGGCCTGATATCTGCTCAGCGAGCCCTCTACCACCGAGCTACACCCTGATGTAGCCACCTTACAGTTCTATACTTTTTTACTCTTTTTGTAGAGCAATGCTGTGCTGCTGTACTTTAGTCTGTTTTACATTTTTCTTCTGTGTTTTTCCCCCATTTAAAATTCTTATCTTTCATTAACATCTTAAACTTTCTACACTGTCTCTTTGACCTTGTTGATCAGATAACATATTCACATGTGCACATAGAAAACGAAGAGGGGGCCCGACGGAATCAGTTTTCTTTTTTTTAATGTCTAAGTTTAAACAAAAGTATTTGCTGATATATGATGTGCTGTGCTGGTCACTCTGAGTCCTAGAAGACAATGTAATGAACAATGCATTATCCTAGAATTTCTTGCATTCAACAAAATGGAAAGATTGGAAGGAAGGCAGCAGATGTAAGAGGCTGGCATGGCAAGGTAAGAGTGATGAACAGGGTCTGAGCTGCTTCTGTATTCTGTACATTTTCGCAGGATTCTTGCTGGTGATGCCCACAAGTTAGATTATCTAGAATGTCGACAGTCTGAATTTATTCTAGGGCATTTTGTGTGAGTCATTTAGGCCTCTCTCCACTTTTAGTGCTTCAAGTTCTTAAAGTCCATGCTCAATGGTGTTTGATTCAAACTCCAAAAGAAAAATCTGCCCCTAGAAAGAGATTAAATTAGAAAGTAGGATATTGACACAGACATCAGTAATGAGGACATGCCGGACACAGCTGAAGAGTGTGCCCAAGGTCTCCATGAGGAAATAAGTCACCGCCTTACTAGGTAGGCTCCAACAGGTGAAGACACACTGGACAATGCTCAGGCCAGCAGAGAGGCCAAGGGCTGGGGCTCAAAAACCTGTCCAATTATAGTCTTACATTCCTGGAGTCCTGTCTAACTTCCAACTGCCAAGAGTGGCTTCAGATGAGCCAATTTCTGTGTTGGAATGGATTCAGTCTAATGGTTTGGGGGTGCAGCTTGAAGAGAGTATAGTAATGTGATACCTAAGGATGAAAAGGATGGGAATGGAAACTTCAAGGAGGCAAACGTGTCTGAAGTACTATGTACCAATTTCAGATTCTTGGTTCTTTATAGTATAGGACCACAGGAGGCCATGTTAGAGTCTACGCTGTAAAATTAATGAAACTATGAGGCAATAAAGCCTTTCCTGCATGAAGAGAAGTCAAGCTCTGCTTTCATTTTTCAAGGATCCTGGATTATGAACAACCAGATTCCAAAATCAGCTTTAAAAAAACTGCAGCGTATTTAATGTTTCCATTAAACTTGCTGAAGTCTTTTTAACATGTTCAAAAACAGTCTCAGAATGTGTAATGTAATTTAATAATGTGTAATGTAATTGAATACATTTCTAGATAATGCTAGAAAATCCAAATGAGGCATTCTTTGTCTAACCACAATGCTCTGTTTTCCATTGCCCTTTTTTCCTGACTCTGCGTCAGGGACATTAAAACTTTTCCAAGTGGATGTAACTGAGATGATTTTTACAGAATTACATAATGCTGAGAGTAAAGACTTAAAAAATTCTCAGATCATGTCCTTTGAAAATGGAAAGTTTACACTGTAAAGAGGACGGATGCATGGATGCGGGCTGGGGAATAAAAAGTAAGATGAAAGTAAATGTGAGGAAAAAGCGTTAGCCACTGCAGGAACAGTTCTCTAGTGCTTAGACATTTTCTCACCGAAGCAGAGTTATAAGATCACCAGAAACCATTACAGAAGAGAGTGGTTCCACAGTGTGTGCTGAGCAACCCTGAATTGAAATAGAGTTTCAGCATTCAAAGGTGAGAAGGGAAGTCAGTGAGCAGAACAAAGCTGATTTAGGAAACCCACCATTATCTCAGTAAACCATGAGCAAGAGAATCACAAGAAAATTAAAATCCATTATAAAAGCCTAAGTGAAATAAAGTGGTGATTTATAACACCTACTTTCAAAGAATCAAATCTTTAAAATGATGTGTGTGTGTGTGTTTTTCCTTCAATCGTTTTACGTCTACAATGATCACATAGGACATCGATGTGGGAATAATTAGGTATGAAAGACAGAGCCACTGCGTGACTCAGTTCTTCCTACTTCTGGGTGGATTCTTGGAAGGTACTCTACAACAGTCAAAGTACAATCAGGGTGAGCAATTACAAAATGGAATCTTACAGCAAGCTCAGCTAGAACTTGGAGTTGGCTGCAGTCTTCTTCAGTACTGGGAATTTTCTTTGAAGAGTTAGGAAAATCAAAGAACCCCAAATGAGACCTAGGATCAAGGTCTTAATGCTAATGGACACAATTTAAGTTTCCTTTAAACCCACACAGTTCATGCTTGTACCTTAACTGTCTTTTTTTTTTGGTGCAGAGATTAAACCTAGGACTTCTCATGTGTGAAGCACACACTTATCCACTGAACTACACGTTGGGTTCCCAAAGCTTGACTGTAATATCCTTTTCTCATACATCATTTATACAGCAAGTCTCACCTTGCATGATAATCAAACCACAGAAAAGGAATGAACTGACCACAATAGACTCTCTCTTCTTAGAAGAAAAATATACTCAAGCTTTTATTATATAATCTAGTTCATATAACATTCTTTGCATATTTATGGAGCATTAATTTGGCAATTTTTTATTTCACTGTAGTTCGGATTGCAAATGGAAGCATAACATTTGGCTTATTAAAGACCTGTTTAAAGCCTACCATACAGTTTAGGGAAGCAACATTAAAGCCATTTCTTGATTCTTAACTCATTGCCATACTTTATGCTAATTCTGTTGTTGACTTAAAGACCATGTCACTCATGAATATTTAAAAAAAACAAGAGGCAAATATTTATAAACATACTATATGAAACCAAGTATGGCTTCCGTGGGAACAAAAAACTGCACATATTTTACATTTGGAGAATTTAGTCATAGACTTTTGTAATGGATACGACAAAATTCTACAGATACCTAACTTCATTCTGGAAGTTGCCGTTTGTAGTCATTGCTGAGGCAGTAATTTTAAACTCCTCATAGTAAATAAAGAATTGCCAGATTTTTGTCTTTAAATATTTTCCCAACACTTACCTTATATCTGATAGTGATTAAAAAGCTGAGTATAATTAATTGGTACTGTGTGTAACTGTTATAGCTGGCATCTGGTTGCTTGTCCCGCTGTGCAAATTGTTCTGTTTCGCTGGATCCATTCTGTTTTGAAAGTTTTTAGGCTTCCCGCTCAACACATGTGCACCTCTCCCCCATTTTCAAAAACAGGGCACAGAGTTTCCAAATTAATCTCATGATAGAAGAAAGATTTATCTTATCCTCATATTAAAATTAAGAAATGTTGGGCTGGACATAGGCTTAATTGACAGTGTGTGTACCCAGCATTCACAAAGCCCTGGGCTCAGTCCCCAGCACCACGCATGGCACAAAGGTCAAAGCAGAAGCAATAGACGTTCAAGGTTGTCTTCAGCTGCATAGCAAGTTCCAGGTCATCTTCAGCTGCATACCAAGTTCAAGGTCAACTTATAATGCATGATACTTAGTCTCTAGAAAAATCTTTTTAATTAAGAAATTTAAAATTTCTAAAGTCACTTTTCTATGTTGTGAAATGTTATGAATTTGGTGTGTCTCCAAAGATACACCAATATATTTTGGAAGTTTAGTGAAGTCTGGTGTGGATCTTTTAAGAGTGGAGTCTAGTAGAAGGTGGCTAGGTAATTGTTGGAGACTCATAAGAAAGGATACATGGAACCCTGGTCAGATTGCTATAAAATGAGCAAGCCTGACCTCTGAGTCCTTCCTTCCTTTTCCTGACTTATGGGTGTTGTCTTACCCCAGTAAATGTCTCCATCATGATGTCACATACCATCTGATAGAGGCAGCAAGACCAAGCCAAGTCAAAGAGTTGCCCATCTTAGACTTTAATCCTTCTGTGACCAAATAAACCTCTGTCCCTCTAGATTTCCCAGACATAGATATTTTGTTATAGCTACAGAAAATAGGTCAAATAAAGGGTCGTTCTATAAATAGTTTGATATTGGAACCCATATTGGTATCATATTGCTCCTATATCTTATGTCTACTTGCCTCATTGGGCTTCTAGGAGCCCATAAGGTGATTAAGTAATCATGAACCCCACACTGATGGCACATGAGTAAGGCTGGACAGCTGCAGCTCCTGGAAAGGAGATGTTTGTCCCATCTGATTATTGATGCTTTCAGGTGCCCCTGAATCTCCCCACCTGGTAATGATTCAGCTTCTTGCATAATAACAAAAGGAGGAAGCTATAGGAACCCATTGCCAAACATGAGTTATATGACTAATGGTTTAAAAATCAAACAACTTGTTAAGGACTTCTAAGAAGAAAGCTTTGAGTATGCTTTGTTTTCTTAGGTAATTCTATCTGCAGATGCAAATGGTTTTAAATCTTGTAGTATCATTATCATTGCTAAACACTGTTAATTTTAGATTTAAAACTGAAAAAACCTTAAACTTCAAATAAGAAATTATTATCTAAATCAGATATGATCTTAGTAGTTTGAAAGAATGAATTCAGAAGGCAGTCAGGCTTCCTCCTTATAGAAAGCTAGCTGTTCACTGCTTATTAAAGATCAACAATCAAATTCCAGATTCTTAGGTCAGCAAGCTATGCTGGAAATAACACTCAATGTGGAGTCCGCGGATTCTGACCTGGAGTTTAAACTGTGCAGATGTGGACTGTGTGGACTTAAGCAAGTCACGGAACCACTTCGGACCTTAATTTTAAAACAAGATAAGGGGAGGGAAAGGGGGAGAGGGAGGAGTATATTTCATGTGTATGTGAAAATAATACTACTTTCTAAAATACATAGGCCTCATGCCTCACTTTGTTTCCTTGGTTAGAAAACTAAAGATTTCACCAGACATTTTATCCTTATAAAGTTTTATTTTAAGCGATGTCTTGATAGGAGGAAGTGCATTTTGGGGTTAGGAAGAACCGTAGTGCCAGGGAAACTCCCAGAAATCTACAAAGATGACTCCAACTAAGACTTTTAGCAATAGTGGAGAGGGTGACTGAACTGGTCTTCTCCTGTAATCAGATTGGTGACTACCCTAGTTGTCATCATAGAACCTTCATCCAGTAACTGATGGAAGCAGATGCCAAGACCCACAGCCAGGCACTGGGCCGAGCTCTGGGAGTCCTACTGACGAGAGGGAGGAAGGGTTATAAGAGCCTGGGTGGAGGGGGGGTGTCAAGGTCATGATGGGGGAACCCACAGAGAAAGTTGATCGAAACCCACAGAGAAAGCTGATCTGAACTTGTGGGAGCACATGGTCTCTGAACTGACAGCTAGGGAGCCTACGCAGGACTGACCTAGGCCCTTTACATTTGTGTGACAGATGTGTAGCTTGTTCTCTTTGTGAGACTCCTAGCAGTGGAATCAGGACCTGTCCCTGGTGCTTAAGCTGGTATTAGGGAGCCACACCAAGCCTTGAAGAAGTGAGAGGAGCTTGGTCCTGCCTCAGCTTGATGTGCCATGCTTTGTTGATGCCCATGGGAGGCCTTCCCCTTTATGAATGGAGGTGGAGGAGGAGTGGATGGGGGAGGTAAGAGTGGGGAACAGGGAGGAGAAGAGGGAGGGGAAATGGTGATCAGGATATAAAATAAATGACAAATTTTAATTTAATAAAAAAGAAAGTTGTAATTTGCTGCTTTGGCTGTGTCGCAGTGTTGGCATCATGGAGTTATGGAAGCAGTAGGATGAGGGGCCTGAATTTAGAACACATGATATGGCCCAAGTATCCATTATACATTCATCTTTCCTCGCCTAATATTTATCTTTCATGTTCTCCTTTCTCCATGTTATACTTTGCCCATATATACATTTGTTTACATTTATATTATAGACTAGGATCCACATATGAGGGAGATCATGCTTTTTTTCTTTCTGAGATTGTTTGACCTCACTTATTAGTGTATATTCTAAATCCATCCTGCAATGTTTCCTGCAAATTTTAAGCTTTTATTTTTCTTTAAAGCTGACCATTGTTCCAGAAAGAAGGTGTGGGATCTAGGAGTAGTTGTGGGAACAAAGTGAAAATGGTCAAAAAGTGTATAATTATAAAAAAAGCCACTGTACTTAAAACTTGATTTTAAAAATATTTTGAGCCTCATCTCAAGTCTCTCTAAAGACACCTCCATCATTATTTTACCTCCTGCTGATGATTTGGCATCATGGCTATGAATCTTGATTTGTCTGTGCCATAGTGCTTATGAGGTACACTCCAGAGGGACTTTCCTTGTCTGGCCCCCATCCTCTGACTGGACCAGAGCAATTCCTCACCCTCTCTCATGATTCTCTTCTGTAAAATAGACATTGGTCATCATTTTGAACAGTACCAAGGGTTTCATGGCCATCTCTGTCTCATGGAGGATCCTCCACAGAATTTAGTGCCCTGACTCATGGTATATAGAAAGTAAAGTATAAAACATTTGGGTTTCTAGCTGACTATTTTTCCACTACTGCTGTGATTTCATTAATAGTTGGCTATTTGCTTATCCACTTCTTGTTTTCATGAAGTGCATGAAGCTAAGTCATCTCTAAGGAAATACAACACAGCACTCAGCGTAGGCTGGAATACTTGTGACTTCTTTGACTGCATGTGGAGATAAGAAGTTCCTCCTTCAAAGAGTTGTTTTTAAGACCTGAAGATACATAACCATTCAAAGAGTATTGCTCACACAGAGTACTCAGTAGAGAGAGAGATAGACGACATAAAGGTGCAAGCCATGTGCTAGATATTCTGAAGTTTGGCCAAGACCTACTTACAAAGCTCTCCCTAGGTACTCCACTTTCAAATGGTTAAATTAAAAGTACCAAAACAGCCTTCTTCCTTGGCACTGCCTGTGAGATGTCAGCCATTTCGTTTGTGGCATCATGGCTGCCTTTCAGCCTCTGCAGGCAGCAGTCAAACCTATATGTCAAAGCCAAGGGAAACCCAATTCTGATGGAAACCCAAGTATTGATAACAGGGTGTGAAGATTCAAGGGCCTGACCCCGATGTACAACATCACTTATGCGAGCAACAAGAAGAGCAAATATATGCTGCCCAGTGGCTTCCAGGAGTTTCTGGCCCACCATGCTAAGGAGATGGAAGTGCTGATAATGTCCAACAAACCTTCACTCTGCTGGGATTGTGAATGGCAAAGCCATTATAGGAAGAGCAGTGCTGCTGGTTGTCAGGATCACCAATCCTAGTGCCAGGTTACAGCAAGGAAAAGGAGCAGATGGCTCAAGAGTGTGTTTTATTTGTGTTTAAACTGCAAAACAAAAACAAAAGGTATTAAACGTGGAAAATATTAATATAAATGTGTACACTTGTGGGGTCTTTAATATGCCGTGTCTAAATAAAAGAGCCCAAGGTAAGTAAATACCTTTGTGGCTTGAAAATTTTAATTGTGAAAAGTTACTCTAGGTGTAATTTTTTTGATCAAATTTATATAGGCTGTGTCTGTTACCTTTAGAAATCTCAGAATTCAGAAAAAAAGTGATAGTCCCTCTTCTGGACCTCTCCATCTTACTAGGCAGATGGATTAATGTGGCATTGACCTGGCAGCATATATGGATTTCTCCCGGCCCATCTCTTCAAGTTAAATATTTCCATCTGTGATGGCAAAAGATGTTTAGATTCCATACCTTCCTGTGAGCACACTCATTTTAGAGGTTTATTCATTCTGAGTTCTTAATACCAATATAGTACTGTTGTTAAATATTTTGAGTATTATTTACAACTATTTGTATCTTGTCTTCAGCCCAGTTTTCTTGTGAAGAACAACATGATCTTTTTGTGTTTCTATTCTTCTCGTTTTTCTACCGGAACACTGAAATCCTTACACTGAAGTGGTTTCTGTCAACTGGATAGGCTTTTCCACAGAAATGATATTTGCTGGATTGTGGGTCACTTTGTCACAGTACAGACCTCAATGGTACCTCATCACTGAAATCTGTTGCTGGGCGTCTCCATTGGACTTTCGAGAGATTTGTATGGATAAATAATTCAGGACTGGCCATCTGTGTATGTCTAACTCTTCAAAGATGTGGCCCAGCCCTGAAATTCCTTTGATAAGGAAATGCCCTAAGTTTTGGTTGTTGAATACCCGTGGCTGGGGTTTTTGTAGGAGATGCTATAACGTTTGAGATTAGATTCACTTTCATATGGAGTATTTAAATAATATAAACCAAACAATGCCCTCACCTGTGACTTGATACCAACAGAGTTCCCTCTGCACACGTCCTCTGGTGTGTTGTCCATATTGCTGTTGTGCTTGACAAACTGTGCATGTCAAACAGTTTTGTTTTGAGACAAACGAAGGATCTAAAGGAATCTCACAAAGATTATATAGATAATGTTTTTCTAAGACACTAGACTTCTGGTTTTTGTGCTTACTTGGGGGGTGGGGAGTGTTTCATTTTTCTCTGTGGTTAGAGTAACTCATAAGACAGCCTTCTTAGTCTTTTGTTGAAAGTTTGAAGGCTCATAGCAGTTAAGTTATAAATCTAGGAATGGATAAGTCTCAACTTCCCTGTCATCTCTATTTACAGGAATTTAGGGGGCTAGGGATGTGGCTCAGTGCTTTAGCCCACATTAGGCCTTAAGTTTCCAGGAAACATAAAACAACAAAGTGGGGGCATCTTGGCCTTTGGACTCTATAGAGTTGGCATATTTCAGTTTTACCAAAGTTTGTGGCAGATCCTGTACTAGAAATTAGTTTTCGCTTGAAACATTTTAATTATATTTTTATTTATTGATGTTTAAGTAATATATGTTCATATGTGTTGTAGGGGGTGTGGTGGAGCTCAGAGGGCAGGTTGCAAGAGATGTTATCTCTTTACGTCATGGGTCCTGGGGATGCCATTAAGGTCATCAGGCTTGGTAGCTGGTTCCTTTCCAGTTGAGCTATCTCACCTGCCAGATATAGTTTTCGTTCAGTTTCTTATCTCATTCTCATTTCTCCTGGTCGTTTTATTACAACACTCATGGAAACCTCCATGTTGCGTGTGTTTTATAACCTTGCAATCCATTATGCAGGCATGAAAATTTAAGACTTTGACATTTTTATTATATCCAAAGAAAGTGAGAATTATCTTGTTAAAAATAACATGCTTATTATTCAATATTGAAACCACAAAAAAGGTATGTGAAAGAGAAATGGAGATTCACATGCCTATCTTCTATATGGCCCTTCATTATGGTACCCCTGCTTTCCTATGTCATCAGTGTTTTTAAAGGCTACTTTTCAACAGGGATAAACTTGTTGGGGCATTAGCTTGAATTATTTGTAGATAATTGTCAAAACATTCATATATATCGGTGTGTGTAGAATATAAATATGTTTATCAATAGCTAAGAGTGATTGCGTGTACTGTGGCGTTATTAAGAATAATGCAGTGATAATTCATGCAGGTTTTAAGCCCTGAGGATCCAGTTTGTGTATTTCCCTGGGTGGTACTGTTGGCACACAGTAAATATCTAACACTGATGCTAACTCTTTCCCCACATTCTATTCACTTTGACTAAAAATAAATTTACTGAGATGCTAATGGGCTACAATTTCTAAAGTATGTTAAGAAGCTAAGCGAACTTGGTGGCATCTGTCACAGGGTTAGGAAGCTTTGTAGGTACTGCTTTTCCCACTCCCCACTCTGTGCTACATGGATCCACTCCACGCCACGCACCTGCCTTTCCTGCGCCATGCTCTGTATTCTCATCTTACTGTCTTGGTAAGCTGGGATCCCCTCTCTGCATTGAAAGCCATGATTTCAAGATGGTCCTAGAGTTGTTTACTTCTACTGTCCAGTGATCTGTTCGAATCTGAGCATTTGAGCAATGTCCAAATTTCACAGTGGTTACAACTTTTGAAGCTCTTTTTTGTGTTTGTAGATGTTAATTATTAGGATACGTAGTAATTTCTCATCAAACAACGCAGATATGCAACATTTGAGCTATTGTCCCTGAACAGTTTACTCAGCTGAGATCTCACCATTGTTTTGAGCAAGGCCAGACCATTGGGTGGTTTCAGAAAGCTTACACTGTCTGCCCTTACAAACTGCTTTGTTTCCTTTGACTCTTACATACTGTCTTTAGTTCTGTAATTGTGTGTATCCCTCTGAAAAACCTGTTGGAGGGATAAATCCCAAGGAGCTCAATTCCATGCAAGTGTGTTATATAAACCTTGTAACCTCTACACATACCTAAACTCAGCCATAACAGAAAAATGGACAAGCTCAGCAGTCAGAATTACCTTTGACGCATACAGTCCCAGCTTCGTGCCTTCTCTTTGAGGCACTGTTATTTGAAACAGGCTAAAACCAGAACTGCCTGCTTTCACTCAAAGCAGTGCTTCTCCACCTATAATGTGTAGATAATTATTTTTCCAACTGTGGTAGTAGGCAGAAACAAGAAACGGGGACATTTTTAAATTGTGCAATTTGATTGTCATTTACCTCAGTACCTGAAAATGTCATGTAACAATCAAAATAGCAACGCATTGGACAGCTGGAAGTTTGGGGGAAGTGCTGTAAACAGTAAGGACAGCTTTCATAGACATTATGTCGTTAACAGGAATTCCTCCTGTTTACCTTATACTGGTTGACGGCAATCTAAAGATGATGGCCGATAGCATTGTGTCAGTGCCTACATTTCTGCTTTGTGTTATTTTTACTTTTCTTTCTTTTCTGGGGGTGGGCGTGGGTATATTTCGTTTGTGATCTAACAAAGCTTGCCTGAAGATCAGAGTGCAGAGCTAAACCACTAGTTAGCCACAGAGGCCAGGCAGTGGTAGCATACACTTTTAATCCCAGCACTTGGGAGGCAGAGGCAGACTGATCTCTGTGAGTTCAAGGCCACCCTGGACTTCAAGAGATTGATACAGTCTAAAAGAGAAACAGAGCCAGATGGTAATGGTTCACACCTTAATCCCAGTACTTGGGAGTCACACACCTTTAATCCCAGATATAGGGAGTTGGAGACAGGTAGGGCTATGGCTGGGCGGAGAGAGGAATGTAAGGTAGGGGTAGACAGGAGCTCAATGCATTCAGTTTAAGAATTCCTAGAGATTAATGTCTTGCCCACTACGGTCTGAGCATTTGGAGAGGTAAGAACTCTAGTGGCTGGCTGCTCTACTTCTCTGATCTTTCAGCTTTCACCCCCTAATCTCTGACTCTGGGTTTTTATTAGTAAAACCAATTAGAAATCTTGCTACAGACAGGAATGGTGATTAAAAAAAAAACAAAAAACAAAACGGGTGTATCATTAAGTTGATTGTTTCTTGATTATTTGTTCATTGATGCTTTCTGACTCTAAAGAGTTCCCCTAAAGAACATCCGAGCAATCATGAAACAGTTAAAACATCTTGTTGCGTGAGGGTTATCAGAGCTACCAGATGTGATGGATGAGAAAGGGTGTAAGGAAGAGTCAAATTCCATGTGAATGACCACAGTACTTTTCTGTGCCCTTGGAGCTTTGAGATAAAATAGCATATTTATATCTTTAATACTAGGATTCATAAGCATAATTGTTTTATAGCCACTCCAACAAATCATTATATTGTTAAATCTATTTTGCATGTTTTTTTTATTTTTTATTTCCTAGGAGAAATTGGCATTTCTTAAAATGCATTTGGTGCATTGGTGAAAATACTTGAAAGACAGCTAAAAATATAGCTTTATCATGTTCCGCTGAGAATATTCTAGAATTGTCAAAATGAGGATTGCTGAACTTTGTGTCTCCAGGGCCACTTATTCTAAGAACAGATCTTACTCTGAGCTGTTTGTGACTGTTCAATAAACTATGACAGAATAATGGCTAACAGGGAGAATGTACTTTTATGTGTTTATGAGAGCAGAATACAGCGACATAGAATGCCTTATTTGGTTTCTGTAATCTTGATTGTTCATAAAGGAGAATGAAAGGTGTATATAATTGATTTGATAATTTTGTTTTTTAACATTTTAACAAGGTTGGATTTGAAGTGTGTTTTGTCAACTGACATTGGTAGTTGACCAAACAAAAAGTTTTAGGGGTACGTTGGAACTCCATGAATTTAGTGCTGAATTATTGCTACACTAGAAATGGTTTAGTTCATTTTGTTTTGTGTTTATTTTTTAAAAGAAAAAAATCAACTTTACTTATGCCTTTTGGTTTTTATACTTTTAGAAACTTTAACTTAGGCTTTAATACTGAACCCATAAAAACTTGTTGCAACCTTGTAATTTGTAGAAATCATGTGTGTGTGTGTGTGATATTAAAGTAGTATATCAATTAACAAATGCATATGGATATTGTTCTATCTGACAGGCCTCATGTTAGATGCTGGGGGTATAGCAGTCAATGAAGTATAAAAATGCCTACTCTCATGGAATTCATAATAAGAAATTTAGTATGTTAAGCTTTGGTAGTGAGTATTTTCGAGCAACATAGGGAATGAGAGATGAAAATAACTTAGGGAGCATCTGATTTATATTTCATAAATAACGAAGTTGAAGAAAACTCCCAACGAGGTAGCAACTGAACAAAGATTTGAAGGGAAGCAAGAGAGGAAACCATTTGAAGACAGAGAGAGACTGTTCTGGGCAAATACAAAGACAGTGTAGTGGGAGCCTGCCTGTTTATAGAGGGCAAGGAGGTGGTTATGTCTAGAGGATAATGGGCAAGAGAAAAGCAGAGAGAAGACAAGTCCCTGAGGTGGGGCAGGGTGGAGAAGTCAACACTGTTGTGTCTGGCAGGTCAGTGTAAGAGCTAAGGCTTTCAGTCTGCATGAGGGGAGAAGCCGCTGAGGAATGGGAAGCAGAGAAATGACCCGCACCACTTCATCCTTTAAAAGGCTTAGTGTGATTGCTGGGCGTTGAGAGCAGATTATAAGGTGGCAAGGGCAAAGCAAAGGATGAGTTAGCAGGCAATTACAAGCCAGGCATGCAAAGAAGGACTCCCTCTACACGTCTAAAGTCGCACATGCTGTACGCTGGCGGCACAAGTGCAGAAAGGACATTTCTGCTTGGTTTCCAGTCTCTTGTGCAAATCTCACATGGCTAGGCTAAAAATCTGTTACATGTGTTAATATTTTAACCATCGCTGGAAACAATATTAATAGCCTGAATCTTGCATTTGTACGGCATTCTGTAATTTCAAGGCATTCTAGTATATGTTATATGTACATAGGTAAATAGACACACATCTATGCACATATCATGTTAGCTGCATGATAGCTTTGAGGTTTATGTGACCTACTTTGAGTCAGATAGGTGGTCTTCTCATTTCAGTATTAACTTCAGTGAACATGGACAAGCCAGGCAATAGCCAGGCACCTGTCTATTGAAGATGAGATTTGGGCGCACTTAGCCAAATTTACTTAGCTGTTGACTCATTAAAGAGTATATTTGTCATGGTGGTGGCTGTGTTGTCAGCTGGGAAAAAAAGCAGTTCTTCCTGGAATTGAGTCAGTGTAATTATTCAGAGGACATTTTTTATAAGCACAAGCATTTGTAATTTTCTCCTTCAAGTTCATCTCATTTTTTTAATGATTCACGTATCTAAAGATGACATAATAATACAGAAACATGGAAGGGCCCCCTCATCCCCAAATCTGGAAGGAACTATAATGCCAAAATGCATTTCAGTTTTGCTGGACAGTAACACTCAGTGCACTGCTCACTTGCACCTGTCAAAATACCTCAGGAAAGAATGGCCTCACATACATGATTTAAATAATAAAGCTCATGACATTATACTTCTAACTTACAAGGTGCAAGAAACATTGCACACAATTAAAATATTCAAATTCTGTCAGACAGTAACATAAGTAACGTTATTCTATTTAAATTTAAAATCTTGAGTTTTACTGCTTCCAAGAAAGGATGAAAGCCTGTAGAAATGGCTGTATGTTTCAGTAGTTGAGAGAGCAGGTTGTGTATTTCATATTCAGAAATATATCCAGTAACTGTTGCAAAGCTTGAGTTAAAAAAAAAACATGAATGGGCAAATAATCATTTCTAGTCAAGGAGAATAATAAATCATTTCAGTTGTGCTTGTGAATTGTCTCCTTTCTAGGAAATGAAACTTAAATATAATAGCACTAAAATACAAAAAGGCAAATTAATAGAGTGATATTGGAGAAGAAACTTTCACAGTCTCCTTAGAAATACATTATAGGCAATTTTAATACTTTTTTCTGAAAAGATTACTAATTCAAATAAGCTTCAGTGCTATAGTCCCTGGTAAGTGGTTTGGGGTTTTGGGTTTTCTTATTGCATTGCTTTTCAGTTGAAATAAAAACATGTAGCCATGAGGTCAGGTGCTGCTCACAATGCATGTCTGCTTACCCCTCTTTCTCAGTTGGACTTCCACTTTCATTGCCTGCACAGCCTGAAACCAAAACCTGAGCGAAGGATGTCAGGATTAACATATACCCCAATCATCTTCTGAGGGCAACCTCTCAGCATTCCCTAGTACTTTATCTTGGTGGGACCTCCAATTGCAGTGCTACCATACAGTTCGCGAGCTTTGGGGAAGGGGCTGGAGGTTGAAACACAGAGACTCACACAGAGAGACAGAGACTCGGACCTCTAGTCACTGGTAAGAAGCCCCTTATTCAATAGCACCATGGAGGCTTATCTACCCAACAGTCAAGTGGGCCAACAGGTGAAAACCTTATCCTCTGATCCTTCAGCCAATACGTGCTCGTGAAGCAGAGCTGGTAAACAACTTTGACACTGCTTTCAGTAACTCAAATCAGAAGGAAAGTAAAGATCTCTAGTAGGGAAGAGCAGCTAGAGGCCAGGACTCCAGATGGTCCCAACAGTCAGGACCTGTCCCTGGCACTTAGCTGGCTTTTGGGAACCTGTTCTTCATTCTGGGTTATCTCACCCAGCCTTGATGCAGGGGGAGGAGCTCAGTCCAGCCTCAACTCCATGTGCCATGCTCTGCCCAAGCCCGTGGGAGGCTTGCCATGAAGATGAAGGAGTGGATGGGAGGGGAGTAGATTGGAGCTGGGGTAGGGGAGGGTATAGGAGGAGAGGAGGGAAGGGAAATTGTGGTTGGTATGTAAAATAAATGAAAAAAGATAATCAAATAAAATTTAAAAAAACAACAAAAAATGATGAACTATTTCAAGACATTTGTCCATTCTGTCTAAATTGCCAAGCTTCTTAACATAAAAATTGAAATGTCACCTTAAAAAACAAAAGGTTAAAGACTAAAGAATAAAGTTAAAGGATTATACATCTGCAGTGATGCCTGATCTGGTGGCTTGCTGCCCTGTCACTCTGTCCTTTCAAATATGGGGTGCTCCTTACAACCTCATCTCCTCCCCCTTTCCTTGTCTTGTTAAATTCTTCAGTTCAGTAGTGTTACAGAATAGCTACTGGACGTCAGGTGCTATTCTACTGCTAGAAAGATAGCTCTCTGCTCCGGAAGCCTCCTCTTCTTTGAGGAAGGTGGACAGAAAACACCTTGGTCAAGAGAAAATATTGGCAGTGCACACACCAAGAAAGGGCCTTGAGAGGGAGATCCCTGCAGCCTTGTGTGTGTTAGGAATGCACCGGGGCTGCTTACCATGCAGTGAGGCGGGAACCTGATGGAGAAGGAACAGGCTGCTTCTGCCTTCTGCTTTGTTCCCTTGATCACAGTTCACAGGTTCTTCACGGCCGGGTTGCAGGCAGAGCTTTCCATCTACCCAGAGATTAAGTGGACAGGTGAACTGCACCTCCTTTCCCTCCCTCAGGGATAAACCAAGCATGCTGAGACAGTTGCTCCCTAATGTACCTGTACTTTCTTGCAGCCTTTTAAGAATCCCTATTAAGCATTTAAAGGGATTTTTTTTGGTCTTTCCACTAAACCTCTCCATTGGTTACTATTATACGACATGTTTATTTGTTGCAATTGTAAGCCTCTTCTCATTCCCTAGCAATGCTTTCTCTCAAAATGCCAGACCTCTCTTGCCAAAAATAAGTGCTAGATAAACATAACTTCTGTTTATTTAGTGGTTGACAAAGTAAGGCTAATTAGTTGCATTAATCATTGTGCTTTAAAACATAAATTATTTAATCTTGTACCACTTGCTTTGATGTTGTTTGTCTCACAAATATGTTTTATTCTCTTCCCTTATGCCTAAACAATTAGATAAAAACATGAAGTGTAATATAAAGTGCTGACTTAAGTAAAATGAATTCTTCTCAGTGAAATGAAATGTAAGAGGCACACTGATAACTGATTTCCTTTTCTTGCTATTTATGTTTTTCATCCAGCCCTAGAAAGCAGGATGTCCAGCCACACAGAATTAATCAGGATAAGCATTAGAGACATCTGGTAAACCAACATAACTGTGTGTGCACTCTTAGACAGCAATGGGAAGTGAGATGCTTCATTTCAGGATCCATATGATAAATTATAATGCAATCAAGTGTGTGGCTAACAGTAAATTATATTGTAACACCAAAAAAAGAGGAAAGAGAAAAATCAAACAAACCAATAGCTTTAAAAGTTGTTTTGTGTGGATGATTGTACCATACATTTACAAAAAGCATAGAAACAACTTTAGTCAGGACAAAACATTTTTAATGTTAAAGTAATATTTAAAAAGAAAATTATGCTTTGCATATTTTACTTCCGTTTTTATTTATCTGACTCCAAGATGGAACAGAATTGATCACCGTGGCTTCATCCTTGTAAATTTCTTTCTCTTTTTCTGCGGCGTATGCCTTTGCAAGAGTGTGCCTGCGAAGGCCCGAAATAGATATTTGATTTCTTCCTTAGTTACTCTCCACCATGGGTTTTGCTACAGGGTCTCACGATGTTTGGTTGATCCCTGGGATCTGCCTGTCTCCAACTCTCCAGCACCCTGGCTACAGGCCTGTGCTAACTCATCAGCTTTCTGTGGGTACCGGGCATCCCTACTCAGGTCTCCATGCTTATCCAGCATGTATTTTCCACTCACCCATCTCACCAGCCCCTTTCTTTCTGTTTTGACCTCTATTTTTTCAAACCTTTTCCTTTGTAGCAGTGTAGAACCTGCAAGAACACAAGGCAAACACTCCATCACTGAACCACACCCAGATCAGGTCATGTTAAACTGTTTCCTTTATTTTCCATTTATTAGGTTTGTTTTTTTTTTTAACATAATCAGATAGCATTAGTATGCATTATAGGCAGTCATCATTTCCACTGCAGGCATTTTCGCAGTATTTCAGTCAGAGTCTTTTCACAACTATGTATAATTACTTCTTTCTTTCTTTCCTTCCTTCCTTCCTTCCTTCCTTCCTTCCTTCCTTCCT
>LOJH01029081.1:0-15367 GCA_001685095.1 Ellobius talpinus | reverse complement strand
CACACACACACACACACACACACACACACACACACACACACACACACATGGTTTATACATCAGGGACTCATAAAGTGCAAACAACTCTATTTTTTATCTTTAAAATAAAAATCTTGCATTTCTATTTTATTTTTAAATGAACACTGCTAATAGCTTAGTTGTTTTTAATAAGAAGGAATAAAATGAATGAACCTATTCTTTTGTTCTCAGGGATTGTTTAACAAAGAATTGTGAGTGTGTTTGTGAGTGCTTTCAGAGTACTGATTAGCACTGTGAAGAAATCCTTAGTTATGAACTGTGTATAACAGTTTAACTATTTATTCATGATACTTAATTACTCTTTGAAAAATTGGTCACTGGCACGATTACCCTATTCACATATACTATTCATGTATGTACACACATATATAATCTACACATGCATACAATCATTAATGAAAGTTTTTATTGCTGGTAAAGAAAAACTTCTTTCGTCTCTATAGTTCATATACATTTTATTCCCACTCCTTCTTATGTGTATCTTGACATGTACATCATTAAGGCTAGCTTTGATTGTGGGTAACCATCTACAATGCTACCTTTCTCATTTTTTTTACTTCCTGTCATCTTTTCTGTGTGAAGACTTTGTGGTTGATGGTCTGTGCTCCACCTTGAACTGCTTATGCTTGCTGACATCTAACAAACATCTAACCAGCATCTACTGTTTGGAAAATTCTTATACATCTAATAAATATAAAATTTGTCCTATTTTTTTATTTGTATAAAATGATATTAAACCCTATGTAAATGTAAATCATTAACATTGATAAATACAACGTAAAATTTTGCTGATTTTTTTCAGTATTTTCAGCTAGCCAGGAAACATTTTTTAACTTATATGTATGGAATTGATATCGCAAAGAGATTAGCTACTCTATAGGGGGAACTTATCTCAAAGGTAAAGATGAGTCTCTTTCAAATCCAGAAGGATCAATGTGTGTGAGAGAAGCAATGTGCACTGCACAGACATCTTCAAAGGCAGTGCACATTATGTCTGTAATGTCCCACAAAAGAGAGACTCTCAGTAGGTTTACTTCTGCTCTTCTAAGCAGGTGCAAGCCACTTCAGATTTCCTCTCTCATTTTTTCCTACCCTCTTTGTAACTCTTCTTATGTTTGTCCACTTGTCACAGCTCTTGTTCTTCCTTCACATTCAACATCTTTTTGCTTGGCTCCAAAGACAGATAGATCTCACTGTGAACTGAGTTGATATGGTAATAACCGGCATCATCTGGAAACAATTCCATTTCACTTCTCTATGTCTGTCTGGAGCAATATGATAAAAATCTTCAGACACTGAATTGGTATGATATTGTTTGTCTGTTTCCTTGCTATGTAGAGATTCTGTCCCCGAACAGATCACCTATTCTTCAATTATTAAGTCTGCAGGCTGAAAGCTATCACTTTCAAGGCTATCCTTTTCCCAGTTTTCTTTTGTATTTTATATTGAACTTAATAAGTGGTTGGTTTAATTTTCCTTAATGTACACTGTGAATTTATCTAGATGTGAACAAACTGTATTAAAGCCTTTATAAATCATTCAAATTGATAAATTTATATAATATGATTTGTTGAAAACTCATACTCAATGGAAATGATTCTTATATTGAGTTCCTCATAGTGGCCTAATTGTTAGGATCAAGATATGGAAAATTTTCTAACAATCTAATAAAAAAGAGTTTAGTTTATAGCACATAGCATACTCTGTGCAATCCTCCAAAATTAAATAAGAAAATACATTAATATACACAAATTGAAGCATTATAAAATATCATCAGATAAACTATCAAATGAAACCATACAAAACAAAAGCAAGTATATGTTTAGAAAAAGATAAATGGAAGTGGAGAAGTAACTCAGCAATTAAGAGTACTTACTGTCCTTGTAGAGAGAGGACCTGAGTTTAGTTCCCAGCACACAAATGGTAGCTTACAACTGTCTACAGCTCCAGTTCTAGAGTCTCCAGAGCATCCTCTTCTTGCTTCTCTGGACACCTTTACACAAGTGGCATACATTTATGTAGAAACAAGATTTTCTGTGTTTTTAAAAATGAATAGCTGGTCACCAAACAAATCTTCCAATACAGAGAATTAGTAACATCCGATTGAGTTGTTGGCTACAGGGGTCCCACAAGAATCCCCAACCCAGGCTATTGCTAAGAGTATAAGTTTGCTCTCCACAAACTGATGCAACATCCCCATTGCTGAAGACAAGACCTACAAAATTCACTGAACATGTAGATTTCAAGCTGTTGCCTACATAGAGCCATCATTCCTATAGTTGAACATCGTCATTACAGGAAGCTACTATGCACACTATCAAAAGAGAAATATGTATGTATATATATATATATATATATACCAAGTCAGCCACAAAAACCTGTATTTACAATGGTGTACTACCTGCAGGATCTGCTAGTGTAATGGTGGTACAAAACTTGAGGGTATAACCAACCAATAACCGATCAGACTTAAGGCCCACTCCATGAGATAGAATTCATACCTTACAATGCTTGAGTGACCAAGAGCCTGAGATTAGCTAGCCCAGAGAGTTAGGGTAAAATCACATACTACTGTTCCATCAAATAAATGTAGGAATAACCTGACTCCTCATGATATTCTTCTATACTCATAGATCACTAACTTGCTCAGGTATCATCCAAGAAACTTCCTTCTACAGCAGATGGGATAAATTCAGAGACTCACAGTCAGATAATATGCAGAGAGTGAGAGACCTTGGAATACTCTGTCCTAAATGGGATGTTTAGATCAAAAACCTCTCCTCAAGATTTAGGAAAAGCCAAGCAAGAGGAAGCAGAAAAAATATATGATGTGGGATTCCCTTCTGTATACTGTGAACTCCATTGGTTAATAAAGAAGCTGTCTTGAGCCTGTGATGTGGTAAAAGATAGCTAGGCAAGGAAAATTAAACTGAATGCTGGGAGAAAGAAGGGCAGAGGGAGAGGAAGCTATGGAGACGCCAACGGAGACAGACATGCCAAAACTTTGGTGGTTGGCTACGACCTCGTGGTAGGCACAGATAAATAAAAATGTATTAAATTAATATGGAAGAGCTAGCCAATAAGAAGCTAGAGTTAATAGGCCAAGCAGTGTTTTAAATAATATGGTTTCTGTGTGATAATTTTTGGAGTCTGGGCAGCCAGGAAACGAACAAGTGGCCTTCTCAACAAATATAAGATCCAGAGGGAAGGGAGGACACTCTGACTGTGACTTCTGGACTTGTGATTTTGGGTTTCCTGAGTGTGTACAGGAGCGGGTTTCTGTATGTATCTGGTTTTTTTGTGGCTTTTGTTGGTCTCTTTTCCTTATATTTGTTAATTTTGTCTTATTATGATGTATTTCTATTCATTTTATCTTATTTTATTTTATATTGTTTTATTATTAATCTTTGGAAACCTTGTATTTTTTAATGAAAAATAAAAGGGAAGTGGATCTAGATGGAAATAGATATGGGGAGGAAGTTGGAAGTGTAGAGTGAGGGAAAACCACAGTCAGGTTATGTTTTGTGGGATAAAAAGTCTACTTTCAATAAAAGAAAAATGAAAAAGAAAGTTCCCTCACCAGTAACAGCACCCACAATACCTTTTCCTCCAATACTTTGTGTAAAGGATATGACGATTTACTGAGAAATCGTATCTTACCTCAGTAATGATTTAGCAGGCAATGTGCATTTGGTTTACCTACACATTGTATGTAGCCTAATCTAACAGCAACCCCTGCAATATTAGTGAGATGTTGCAGAATAGGATAATACCTTGTAGACCTTGAGATGTATTGTGATTTATCCTATTGACTGTGTATTAGACGCTTTCACAGATGCTGGAGAATTGGTAAAGGGGCTCCACTTCTTAGAGTTTCAATATATGATCCAATGAAAAATCATTATACCTCTAACCAGAGCATCTCTTCTTGGAGCAAAACAAAAATAATTGAATGTTGCAGTTATAGAATACTATTGTGTAGTTCTGTGATATGGCCAAATCCTAGTATATGGCCTTTAGTAACCATTGGTCACACTATTATAATCATTAATTTACTGGTGGCATTTCATGGTACTATTGGGTATTTAGTGAGATTATGTTTTCCAGGATTTCTAGTCATTTCTCCTAAATATGGAACAGATGATTTATTTCTCAAACACTATTGATATACCTAAAAAAACTTTCTATACTGATAATATTTATTGCTTATACAACTCATTTAGGTTATGGTTATCATTTATTGATATATAAAATAGCTGTAAGAGAAAAATAATTAATTACATTTTGTTGATTTTAATTATACTTAGAATAATTTTCAAAGTAAACATTTCTAATTCTATGAACTCATCAGGAGTTCAGAAAGAACTAGTTTCATATTTTACATATATGTAATTCTCATCAAGCATTTATGCCTCTACTTAATTTCTTGCTATAATTTGTCTACTGTCAGAGTCAAAAGGCAAGATGATATTTTGATGGTTTGTGTGCATGTGTTTGTTTGCTGTTCACTTTGTTTTTGAAAAAGCAGACAGTATTCTTTATTATTAATTGATGAATATTTTTGGCTCAACATAAATCATTGATTCACCCATTATAAAGTAGTTGTGCTCACTAGATAATGCTCTTAAATCAAATAAATATTGAATACTGCCACAGAATAGATGCTTGTCATTAAATGACCTTCTACTTGAATGCCTGCAATGGACTTTCTGAATCAGCCTGAAAAGAGTAGATCAAAGAGTAACATGAAAACTGCGAACAAAGGTAGTTAGACATTGTGCATTTTAATTCAATATTCCCAGAATCAGTACCCTTTCTTTCTCCTTTCCTTCCACCTTCTCTTTAAGCACTGTGATGACATGAAACAGTCTATTTGAATTAAAATACAAATAAGAATTCCAGTGACTATTTGCATTTCAAAACTTCACCTTAAAATATACATTCATTAGAGTTCTGTTTTAACCTAATGCACAGAGTCAATTCGATGGGATGGTTTAACAGGTGAAAGGTCCTCAGTAAGATGAATAAGCCATTGTTTCCCTGACCTCTTCTTTAAAACTTGAAGGAAATATATGTGTTTTGAAAGGGAAAAAGGCAGGATAGAATTACAGGTTCCATGAAGCACAAAGACAAGCTTTGTAGTACTGGTGTTAAAACACAAGACGTTTTCTGAAGAAGTTATAAAAATGACAAGACTGTGTAGAAATATTTTCTAGCCATATAACTGGTAAGTAGGAAGAGTTGATATATGATATTTTTCCATCTGCTTCCTAGATAAGAGAATCCATTTACTTTATGGTTACCAGTATTAAGCAGAAAGTGAATACTTTAAAATGAACACCAGGAAACTATTCTTCACAGGATTGTCATTGTCAAACAAGTAATTTTAAATGGTAACAGAATAAGTGTTGTATTTTATTTATCTATTACATATATGAAGTTGGACAAAAACATTTTTCACTGGAATGACATCGATGGAAGCTGAAATGGAGATTTTTCCTGTTTCTGCTTTCTGTATGTAGAAAGGTGTTGCTTACAGAGAAACAAATACAGTCTTTAGATTAAAATTCCACTTCAAGCTAATACAACTGAGGTGTAAAGTGTATAGATTGCTTTAGGTTTAACTCCCAGTATGCATAGATCCATTCTGATTTGGACTGTAACTATTTTTATGTTTGTTTGTTTGTTTTTGTGTATATGCAATATGTATGTAGGAAGTAAACAAAGAGACCACGAAAGGGTATTAGATTCCCTGAAGCTGAGGTTTCAGGCATTTGTAAGCCTCCCAGTGTGGATACTGCAAACTCTACTCTAGTCATCATGATGAAACATTGAGTCCTCTTAATCACTGAACCATCTTTTTAAAACAATCTCCATATTTGATCAAATTAATTTTTATATGGGTGTGTTTGGGGAAGGAGATATACTTCAAGGTTTAAGTGTTAGCCTAAAGTGTGTAGGGCCTTTGTGCTGTTTGCCATCCTCTTCAGATATGTCCAGATAAAATCTTGGCTAGTGATAATAACTGGTGAGAAACTGTGTCTATGTCTATAGAAATGTGAGTCATCATATTGCATAAAGGAGTACATGCATAGATGTATACACACTTTTTGTGCTTCAGTGCATCAGTCTTAAATTTTTTTGAAAAAAATTTCTAATACTATTTCCCCCAAATAATAAACGTTATAGAATTCTGAGGAAATTGAAACTGTTCACCAGTTGTTACCGATAATGCTCTTTATTGACCTCCCTGCATCAGTAGCTGAAAATATTTAAAAAAAAATTGACATTTGTTTGAAGTTGTTTGTATAATTACAGTCATAAGCATGTCTTCAGATTTTGCTCTGGCCCACTTTAGCTTGCTACTTTCTTCGAGCAAAAGTAACAAAATCTTTTCTCTCTTAGAGAGCTGTATGCGTGGAGAAAAATCTGATGCAAGTATGCTGGTAATCTAAAAACATGAGTCTGAGTTAAGAGGGGATTCTTTGGTTAATGTGTGGTCTACAAAAAACTACCTTTTTTCTTTATCCAAGTTGCCTTTCTAATTAAAAATATATAATCTGTTTTCTTCTTTGTTTCCTCTTTTAGGTTTTTTGTTTATTTGTTTATATGTGCTGATATCTGCTTTGGAAATCGGATAAAACTAGTTTTAATTAAATATGGAAAACATCTTATAGTTTTTACATACAGACATGGTTGCTTGTAAGGATGTACAGCTGAAGTTTCTTGGTTTCTTTCTTTTGCCGTATTGATACTATAAATGTTCCTCATTTTACCCTTTTAGAAAAAACTGCTTTCCCTTCAGCCATATTTTATGAATTTGTCATGCAAAAATAAAAGACAAAAGAAAAACAAGAATTGCATTAAGACGCTTTCTCATCTTTTTGATAAACGTTTCAAGTCATTTGTTTTCTATTCCAGAAGAAGACATTCCTTCAGGGTTAATTTAGCCTTGAAAGGGCATAGCTAATCATAAAGGCAACTCCACATTAGAGGTTGCTTTTGCACTCTTTTGACCTTTACTCTACATTAGTCTGTCCTGTTTTCATTACTTTGTGAATCAGCCTTTTTACTAGCTGTATGACTGAAAATTAATAAACACTGATAAAGTCCAGTGTACAGTTTCCACCACTCTAGTATAGGAATAGTATTTTCACACAATGCATGTAAGAGTATAAACTATTAAATATTCCACATCTGCAAATACACATAGGGTGCATGTGTACTTATTTGTTTATATGTTATATATAAATTTGGCTTTACATCACTTATAGCTTTCATTGTTTTATCTGACGACCTTTGCTCTCGTCATGATTTTTACAACTTTAAGGAATCAGTGAAACAGTTCAAAAAATGTGACATTAAATGTTTACTTTTACTTCTTTGGAGGAAAGGATTCTGCCTACAAAGCTGACTGTGTCTAATTTTCAAAGATTTTTTTGAAGAATTTGAACATAAGGGCAGGTGGTCAGTCGGCAAAGCGATGGGAAGTCTGTGTAGATGTGAAGGAAGACCTACAAGGTGCTTGTCTTGAGCTTTTTCTTTCTTTTTGTTTCCCTTTGCATGAATTAAAATGACAAGACAAAAATCAGAAAGATACAAAACTACAGATTTTCTTGGGATGTCGTTTAGTCAAGGCTCCTTTCTGACTTGCCCTCATCTAAAATCTAGCTACATTCTAGTTTACCAGAGAAGGCTTAGAACATAGCCTCTAGGAATTCCCTGTAAAACGGAAGCCAGACACTCTTTACAGATTTAAGTCCTTAATTAGCCGTAAACTAATCACACTGTGAGCTCCAGAGAAGAGATGACACATAATTGTTAGTGCTAATTTCTTAATTGTTAGAAAGCCATCCTTCAATACACGCTTCATCCAGCTAGAGTGATCTGCAGGGTGGCGTCGCCCTCTGTGTCTCAGAGAAAGAGTACTTAACAATATGCTTAATTCTCTTTACCCTGTCTCACAACAAATTTGATTTCCTAGAATATAATTTACTTTCACTAAAGAAAGATTGATGTGGCTTCTCAGTAATAAGAATTTAAAATTAAGTCAACATGTGTAAATCTATTTTTCATATTAAACCACCAGCTCTCAATTACCCTCTCATAAGTGCAAAAGAGCACAAAAAAGTCTACTGAAACCGTCAACTTCCTAAACTGCTTTTGAACTTATGTGTCTCTCAAAATTGAAGCTGGATTAATAATTAAAACCATTATTAACTCATAATCATCCCATGCTGTGACTTTCGAAGAGGTCAAGGAATCAAACATGTAATATCGATGTGCTTCCTCCTTTTAAAGGGGAATTCAGGATTTCTAAAGGCTGTTCTCATTATAATAAGTACTACACTTACATTTTCATGAATTAGTTATAGGAAACACCAATTTACAATTTCTTAAAAATGAAAAACGAAATTGAGACAGGCCCCAAACTGAGCATGCTGTTGCTTTATTGGTTAATAAGGTATGAGCCATGTCTCATAAGAACCATATCAAAAATTGTTCCTATGTTTCTCATTCATTTATTCTTCCAAAGACAAGGTGGCTCCAATAGTCTTACTGGATCAGTTTTGATGGTTTTGCTTGTCTATTTGTTCTTTCATTTTATGCAGGGTCTACTATGAACTTGAACTTGCTATGTATGTAGATGTGACTGACTTCAAATTCACAGAGATCTGCCTGCCTCTGCCTCCCCAGTGCTGGGATTAAAGCGAAGAGCGAGCAGAATGTAGCGAGACAACAAAGCAGGAAAAGCTTCCAATCTGTTTCTCCAGGGCATGTAGAGTTCTGATGAGGGTAGCTCTGCTGTGAGTATTTAAACATTTCTCTTAAAATGTCTTTGCTGTTATTTGTTGCTTTCCATTACAAGTTCACCATCCTGACATTTTCGTCATCCTGGGACTCCACTGCAGCTCAGGTTTCTTTCTTTGCTTCACACACAACTTTTCTTCTCTAGGGATCTTCCTCTTGCCACATATTTCTGGGGCAATCAGACTCTTTTTTTTAATCTAGACTGACCATCCCATTCCCTCATGTTCTCTTCCTTCCTCTATTCTACCCTGTTTTGCTTCTGCCCTCCCTCAAGAAGGGGGAAGGACAGAGAGGGAGAGAAAGGAAAGAAATATCTTGATCGTGGGAGCCATTATGGGCTATCATGAGACCTGGCACCGGGGAAATTCCCAGCAATCCACAAGGATGACCCCAGCTAAGACCCTAAGAAATAGTAGAGAGCGTGTCTGAACTTGTCCTTCACTCTAATCAGATTGATGACTAGCTTAAGTGTCATCATAGAACCTTAATCCAGCAACAGATAGAAAGATATGCAGAGATCCACAGCTAAGAACTGGGCCAAGTGAAGAGCAGTTGAAGAGAGGAGGAGCAATAAAATGAGCAAAGGGGTCAAGACCATGATGTGGATACCCACTGAAACAGCTGACCTGAGCACGTAGGATCTCACTGACTCCAAACTGTCAGTGGGGGAATCTGCATAGGACCAAACTAGGACCTCTGAAAATGGGTGACAGTTGTGTGGCTTGAGCAGTCTGTGGAGTCACTGGCGGTGGGACCAGGATTTATCCCTAGTGCTTGAACTGACTTTATGGAGCCCATTGTTTCTGAAAGGATGCCTTGCTCAGCTAAATAGGGAAGAGGGTCTTGGTCCTCCTTCAAAGTGTCAGACTTTGTTGATTCCCCATGGGATGCCTTACCCCTTCTGAGGAGTGGATGGGAACTGGAGTGAAGGGAAGAAGGGAGGGAGCTGGGTGGAACAGGAGAAGGGGAGGGAGTCGGAACTGGGATAGGTATTTAAAATAAAAAAATGTTTTTTTTTTAAATTAAAAATAAATCTAGGTTGAATCCTCCAAGGCCAATAATTCTTGTATTCTACATACTTATAAAACCAGCATCATTTGGACTCTGCCACACTTCCTTGCCACCTCAAGAAATTTGTTGACTACTTGGACCATAACTATTAGCAGCCTTTGAGTGTTTGGGCAGCTGAATCTGAGAAATATTTTCCTAAACATTCCTGAGAAATCAGTACATTACTCTTCTCAAGAGAAAGTCTTAAATTAGTTCACAACTTTGTGTCTCAGAGCTTGTAATAGGTGGTTTCTGCCTAATTCTTGATAAACAAGGTTTCTTTATTATTGTACCTACATAAGGTGTGCCATTGTTTTAAATGATATTATAATCACATTCACAATCATGAAAGTTTTATTATTGACTTCTTACTGGACAGGATGTACATGCTTTAAAATCCTGTTGTTTTGCTCTTTGCACCCACATTTCTTTGTAAATCTAACTAAAAGCAAAAGCCTGAATGTTGTGTTTCAATGAAATTCCCTATACGAAAACAATTTGTTTATCATCTTGAAACCTGAGGTCCATGAACTCTCAGGACAGTACAGACAAACTCTATAGCAAAAAATTTAGTAATGTCTTATTCTATGGCCAAGTTTCAGAGTTTGGTCTGTGTTGACTACTTTCTCATCAGCATTCTGGTCTAACTCCCATCAAACTCACCCTATAAGTTCTTACAACATTCTAGGATGTCTGTATCCTACATCTCTGCATTTTTTTCATATTCTTGCAAAGCACATTCAAAGGCTTAAGAACTCTGCAATCAAGTACCAATGTTCTTTATATTACTTTTATAACATGGCTAATTGTCTGTCAGAAACAACTTAAATGATAAAATAATTATTTTGGTTCAGTTCGGACATTTTCATGTAGAACTGTTTGATGCCACATGCATGGATAGAACATCATAGCAATAGGAACATGTGGTAGAGAAAACATGAATAGTAGGGGAAAGACAATATAAAACTGAGAATCTTGATATCATTGTTGAAGTCATAGATTAATGAACTAGCACCAACTTCATAAAATTTCCACAGCCTCCAAAATAATGCAGTCACCTGGGGGCACACATTCAAAATATATGCCTATAGAGGACATATCATAGTTATATGGAAATGTTTTATAAAGAAAATCTGTAAGTTTCATCTTATCAATATAAATTCATATAGGATCAGTATATGTGAGTACATCTTGTTTCCTTCTGTCTCCTCTCCTTACACTAAATGGCTTTTATGAATAAAGAAACAAACAGAAAGAGAAGTCATTAGCACATTAAGAGTTAGCCATGAATGTTGGGATAAAAATTAAATGGAAAATGATTTATGGAAATTTACCTGGTTTTTATAGAATCATGGTTTTCAAACATTAGAAGTGTTGTAGGTCTTTTATTTTTGAAAGAAACAACTCCAGTGTGTTTTTATTTCGCTTATAGCAATTATGCATCTGCTTTTTTTATTCTAATCTTTGAGTACACATGGAAGATTATGAAGAGGTACATTTTCAAGTCCTGGAGAGAATCTTAACCCAGCAGCAGGCTGTGCAGTCTGTGCTCCCAGGACAAAATGTTGTTGCTTCTAGTGTTGTTGCTGAAAAGCTTGAAGGACAATGAATGAACAGCTCCTGTCTTTGATCAGTGATGATGATGATGGCTGAAATACTTATGTGCAATGGGCAGGAGAAGCAAAGAACAAGGAAGGACTGTCTTTAGTAATCTTTCTTTACTGAAATCTCAGGTCTGAATTTCCTTATAATATAGTCATGTTCCCTTTTCCAAGTCTCTGCCTAAGGATCAGGATGCAGCTCTAAGCTACTGCTCCAGAAACTGTCTGCATGCTGCCATGCACCCTGGCATTATAATAATGGACTAAACCTCTGAAAATGACTCAAGAATCCAGACACATTCCAGAGGTGCCCACTGAAACTTTATATCAACATCAGTTGCTGAACCAGCAGGATGTAAGGTTTATGTTTCTACAGGGATTCAATTTAAAATGTCGGTGGCTGCCCACACCTTGGTGGCTGAGTAGGAGTCTGTAGATCCTGAAGTATCTCCAGAACAACTTTTAAAATGCAGGTCTTATGGGAAGATGCTTTTAAAAGGTGATCTCAGCTGGACGGTCGTGGCACATGCCTTTAATCCCAATACTTAGGAGACAAAGGCAGGCAGATCTCTGAGTTGAAAGCTAGTCTGGACTACAGAGTGAGTACCAAGACAGCCAGGGCTACACAGAGAAACCCTGTCTCAAAAAAAAAAAACAGCAATAACAAGTAGTCTTACAAAATTAGAAGGAGAAATGGAGGAACAGAGCCACACTCAGGAGAGTGTCAAACTAGCAAGATGGGAATGGGAGCTTGGGTTCTGCAGAGCAACCAAGACATGGCAGAGTAGGGCCACTCTTCAGTCCACTGTGGCAAGCTCTGCCAGCACTGCTGCCAGGAGGAGAAAAAGGGGCATCAGCACTGCTGCTGGATATAAGCATCATGTTCCTGGAAGATGAGCCTGAAGGATGGCTGGCAGTGGGGGCAGAGAGGTGTGTAGTGGCCTGGAGCTCTCATTGATCCTGCCCCTAGATGTTGTACGCAGCTACAAGATTACCCTGACTCTGGACAACCACAGCATAACCAAGACAAGAATCAGGGATAGACCTATATTGTGCTTCAGAAACTGGTGTCCTTGTACCAGACTAATGATTCCTTGCAATAACTATTCGCATGTCAAGCTTTTTGTTCTAAAACATGTACTGTGTCACCCACTGCAGGTTGTAATGACACTTTGATGATTGAATGCAATGGAGAGGTGAAAAAAAGATGGCAGAATGAAGCAGCGAGGCAGCAGCAGAACAAGAGATGTGATGGTGGAGGTGACAGGTATGGAAGCAAAGCTGCAGTGGATTGGGGAGTGAGTTGTTGCTGAGTGGGGCCAGGAGGATGGTGTTTAGCAGCCTGGAGCTAGCACAAACTCTACCCCAAAATGTGCTGCCCAGTTGCATTAACAGCAGTGTCCAGAGGATGTATTGCTGGAGGCCACATTAGTGTCCAGAATCACGTGCTGCCACCAGTTGCCATGTGGATATCTGAGGTCTGTGCTCATGATGGAGGCCATGTGGATGTTAGTGGTCCATGATATCTCTAGAGGCCATGAGGATGTGTGTGTCATGTGAAGCTGCCTAAGGCCATGTTACCTACCCGTGGTCTGTACCTGCTGCTGGAATGCATGGGGAAGTCCATGGTCCATGCTTCCAATGAATGTTATGGGCAAGGAAAGTTCTTTTGTAGTGGCATCAATGATTAAAGACTCATAAATGAGAATGAAAGACACTGAAGGATTCTATGATGACCTCCTCTCCCACAAAATGAAACAGTCTAGACAGTAATCCATTGAAGAGTCTTTTAAAAATGTGATATGAATGCTGAAGTATAGCTTGTCACAGGTGGTAGTTTCTGGCAGGAGTGGGACTGGGGAAGGACTCAGTTATTTTTAAGACACTGGCCACTGATAGTTTGACTATGCTCCAGTGAGAATATGAACAACACAAACTGGACTTCATGTATTTTTCAATGTGTCAGGGGAAGCACAACGGTGGTAGAGTGGACTGGGGAGGAAAGGGAAGTGAGTGCGATTTGGATACTGTTTGTGAAATTCCCAAATAATCAATAAAAATATTTTGTTGATAAAAATAGTCATCCTATTTGTAACGTTTACCTTTATACATAAAAAGATTTTAATTTTATATTAGAAAGTCTATTCTGTTCTTTGAAGAAGTTCAATTAAAGTGTATGCAATTTATTCTATTTCTTACAGTGTTGACAAATTCCATACATATTCACTCTAATTTCGTCATGATTTATATTCTCCAAAATGTAATAATCTCTCATTTATACTTATTTTCTTAAAAGTCATATATTCTTTAAATATATTATTGACAATGATTGAAATGAAGAGGGTTTTTCAAGGACTGAATTTTGTTTACACAGGAAAACAATACGTGTTTAATTTTTATATATTTGTAAAAGTATTTGTGAACATTTAGTGATATTTGAAATGCCAAGAAAAATGAATTATGCCAGGTTGAAGCCATTGTAACATACCAAGAAGTTCTGAATGTCTAACCAACCTTTCTTCTATCTGATAAAATTAATAAACTATGGGAACAAATGGAGTTACAATATAAACACTGTGAAAATCTTAATATAAACAGCAGAGTATAGGTTTCTTGGAGAGTTAGTCACTGAAGCAAAACTTGAGTATAATTTAGGGATTTCTAGTTTGAATTTCATGTCATGTTTTACATTACTATCCCATAATCCTAGACCCATAATGTAAGTAGTGTATTCACAACAATACAGACACAACCTCACTAAATTTCTCTTAAAAGTAGATTGCTATAGTGTGTATATGTCTATATCAATGCCTACTATGAGATTAAGATGTGTTCATTTATGTTTTATAAATCAAATAGTAATGTACTCAGCAATCATTTGCTACTATACATTCACTGTGTAGTTATACAAAATTTCTAGCAACATTAAAGTATGTACAAATCACTTTCTACACTTCATAGTACGATTCTGAAGATATCTCTTAATCCCTATTAGAGAAGCAATGCTTCTGAATGTTTTTGAGGATGGACAGTATCTGAGGGGCCAAAGGAAGTCCTTAGTGGGATTTCTTCAGTCCTGCGAATCTGATTTTTTATCACTAACTACTAGAGAAAACTGAAGTCCAGCTACCCCTCATGACTGCATTATTAATCTGCATTGTTTATATAAATGAATATTTGTTAATACAGAATTAGGAAGGTTATTTTATTTTTTGGTCTCAAAAGGTAATAAAAATATTTTTAAAAAAGATGATTAGAAGGAACATCACGAAGAATGTCTGATAGACACATATAAAAGGTTAAGAAGTAAGTATACAGTATTAAATATAAGCAATAGGTATACAGCTTAGCGTTTGGACCTTTTCAAAAAATCCAGATATAAAAATTAAAAACAATCTTGTCATATCTCAAACCAGAAACTTTTATAGTCTACCACACTGATATTCTGAGCAGTTTCAGAATGTTAACAGCTGTGTACATAATACACAATCAGTTTAATTAGCTTTGCATGATAATTAGGTTTTGAGTTAGGAGATTCAGTGTGGCCAGTAAGGCTCTGAGCCTGTCCAACATCATTTGATGTTAGACCCTCTATTTTCCTGGCAGAAAAACACACTTTCTGTAAAATACACTTAGAGAAAGGACTTCAGAAGACTTTATTTAAATGAAGAAATTCAATTTACTTATTTAAGTTACCTAAGTATTCTGATCCATGCAGTCAATACTTTCTATGACAGGAAGAAAATTGTTTATTACTAAAAGCATACTTTTTTGTTTATTTTTTACTTTTTTGTTTTCTTGTAGTTTTCTCTTTTTTTTTCTTTTTTTATTAAAAATTTCCACCTCCTCCCCTCCTCCCATTTCCC
>LOJH01029079.1:2987-17544 GCA_001685095.1 Ellobius talpinus | reverse complement strand
ATCTATCTATCTATCTATCTATCTATCTATCTATCTATCTATCTATCTTCTCTAATAAAATTTTGTGATTATAGACTGTTGGAATTCCATGTGCACTGCTGGTTCATCCTGTGACATCCTCTCTAAGTCTCACACTCACAGAAATAAGATTGGCTTTTTTCGACATAACATTTTGATTACGCTGGCTCCAGCAAGTCTGGGTTTGCTCTCTATCCGCACGCTTTTGGAGGAAAAAGCATTCTGGTCCTGACAGACCAATATATGCACCTGAAGAATTGTTTGAATAATCTGGGTGTTAGGATATGTGCCAAGAAGGATAGAGAAAGAGTTATGGAGTTGAGGCCCGGCAGGGCAGAGTGAGACTGGGTTATTAGGCGAGTCCTTGGGTAGGAGAATAAAAGTCACGAATGTTTTTCAGTGAAACAAAGAACAACTGGCAGAGGCTGTGGAGGAGCAAGAAGGGGATGGGGCTCATATTTGGAAAGTATGATGATGAAACAATAGGAGGCAAGACTGGGGCTTGCATTTTTTGTAACCCCAAGACTCAAGAGGGTGCTGACCCCATGATCATTTTCTTCAGCACACAGTAAAATTGGTCTTTTTCCTGTCGAAATCTGTGGATTATTTCATACATTTAGAGTCATGTGAGCACCGCTTTGATCAGGCCATCACATTGGCTCATCACCCCCAAATAATTTTTGTGACACTCTATACAGGTGTTCCCTACTTTTCCCTCCCTCTAGTCACTATTAAGGAGATGTCACATTAGCTCTCTTCTCAAGCACATCATTGTACAATATAATACAGTGTGTGAAAGTTTTACACCAGATTTTTTCCCCAATCATCATAATGACTTTGAGATTCATTCAATTATCTGTGCATATGCCTGTTAATGTTGTACTAAGTACATGGGCAAGTGGAAGCCAGAGGACACCCTCAGCTATCATCCTCAGCCTCGATGTACCTTTTCACTTTTCAAGACAGGATCCCTCACTGGACTAGAGCTTACCAGATAGGCGAGGCTACCTGGTCAGCAAACCTCAAGCATCTGCTTGTCTCTGCCATCCCAGCTCTGGGGTCACAAGCATGCACCACCATGGCTGGCATTCTGACAATCAAGCTCACGTTCTCACACTTCCATAGCCAGCATTTTGCCAAATGAACTATCTTTCTAGCCTTTCATTCCACATCTGAATAAGTGGTCCATTCCTCGATGTAGCTTGGTAGTATTCCATTTGATGGAGCACCTGTTTGTTCATCCATTCTGTTCTTGAAGGACAATTGAGTCATTTCTAGTTGGTTTTATTTTTTTGCGGGGAGGGGCTGCTACAGAGCAAAGGTATTACAAGTATTCCCAAGAAGGTTTTCATGTGTACAAGTTTTTATATTTCTAAAATAAATGCCTACGAGTGGAACTGTAGGTCAAGACTGTGTGTCCAACTTAATAACAATGTCTTACCTGTTTTGCAAAGATGGGTGTGTCATATTGCATCACCAGTGTGTGTGTCTGTGCGTGTGTGTGTGTGTATGTGTCAATTGTTCTGCATCCCTGCCAGTTGCAAGCTGCATACAAGTATCTCTTCATGGAGTGACTAAAGATGGTGAACACTTTTTTATGTGTATATTTGTCATTAAAATGGCCAATTGTTTCATGAAAACCCAATTATTAAGAATTAGATTCATTTTTTTCTGTACTCTATGCCATTCTATCATTCTATGTGTTGATCACTCTAAAAACATGATTATTACCACACATTAAATCTTCAGTTTAGTGTGGTGTGATTCAACTTTACATTTTTCCACAGTTGTGTTGGCTATTCTGAAACCTTTTTCATTTACACATAAATTTTAGAATGAAATTATTTTTATTAAAAACATGTTAGATGTTTGATGGACATTCTATTAAATTTTTGACCAAATTTGGGAATTAAATACCATTTGTTAGTGTCAATGGATGGTATTTTATTAAGATTTTTAAAATTAAAATATAATTATATCACTTTCCCACTTCTCTGTCCTCCCTCCAACCCTCCCATCCCCCTTCTTTCAAACTGATGACATCTTTTTCTTTGATCATTACATGTACATACAAATGCATAAGTATTATATGTATAAATGCATAAATAAATATTATACGTATAAACAGATTATATGAAGAGGTAAATGGGAAAATAAGGAGGAATCCTTAAGTGGGAAACAGAAAGAAGGAAAGAGGGACAAACAATACCAAGAATGTTTGAAATGCCTCAAAGGAGCATACTATTTTATATTTATCTAAAATTATACACAATACATAAAAGAGTATGTGTGTATAATCTTTGTTATGCACCCAAATATTCTTAAATTTATTTATTTATTTTACATCCCAACAGCAGTTTCCCCTCCCTCCCCTCCTTCCATTCCCTCCCCCACTTCCCCTCTGTGCCCCCACCCACTCCTCCTTCCTTTTAGGTCAGAAGGGGCAGGCCTCCCATGGATAGAAACAAAGCATGGTACCTCAAGGACTAAGCACTTCCCCTTGTATTAGCTGGGCAAGGCAACCCAGTATGAGGAATAGGCTCCCAAAATCTAGTCAAAGCATTAGGGACACCCCCTGCTCTCACTCTTAGGAGTCCCCTCAAGTACACCAAGCCACACAACTGTCACATATATGCAGAAGGACTAGGTCGGTCCCCAGCAGGCTCCCTAGTTTTTGGTTCAGGGTGTGTGCATAATCTTCAATGAAGCTATGGGCCATGCTGCCTTGGAACTCATGATCCTTTTGCCTCAGCCTCATCAGTGCTAGGATTACAGACGTGTGACACTGTGCCTGGCTGAAGCTATTTCTTAACTAAAATGCTTTTGCTTGTTAGATATGCAGGAAATACTATGATATAAATTATAGCATTAAGGTAATGGTTTGTTTCCCCCAAAGAACCCAATAAGCTTTGTATTTAATCCAAAAAAATCATATTACTCCATGAAGTATCGTTTAAATTTTCAACTCATCTTTAAGTTATCAGTGTGCATTAGTTCGTTAAAGCTACTGTAATAATGTGTCTCGTAATGAGTGGCTTACACAATGGAAATTTAGTCTTGCAGTTAGTTCAAGAGGTAGAGTTCAAGACCAAACTTCCAGCAAGGTTGGCTTCTCCTGAAGCCTTTCTCCTTGACATGTAGATGGCTGCTTTCTTGCTACATCTTGACATGGTCTTTCTTCTATGTGCACACCCCCAGCCTCCCTCTATATCCCAGTTTCTTCTTATAGGGACACCAGTCAGATTGGGTTAGGATACACTATGAAGACCTTGCTTTATCCCAAACACCACTTTAAAGACCTCATCATTGAAGATGGCTAAGTTAGGAAGCACTGAATTATGACTTCAATATATGACTTTGGAAAGAATACAAAGTAATAAATAGCATTGATGCCTCATAAAGTTCCACAAACAGCTTAGTAAACATCTCTTGGGAAACAATTTCAGTTGATGAACAACTCTGTATTTTTCTACCTTTCAATAATTAAATTTTTATTTCATCATATTTATTAAGTGTGAGTTTTCTTCCAGAAGGTTTGGCTTTTCATTTCTATACACAAAGATTATATATGTGTGTTATCTTTCCATGTTAGACAAGAAGATTCCAAGGTACCCATGCAAGTAGATTTCTTGTAGAACTCTTGTAGCAGTTTGGCAATCATTTGGACTCCCCCTTAACCTCCTACCCAATACAGTTGCCCAAAACCTCTCAGAGAAGACAATATTAGTTCCTTCATATCTGTAGCAAGTAGACTAAGCTCAAAGCCACTTACCCAGGGAATCCCTAATCCCTCAATTTAAGCCCAAATCTTGTAATTCCAAATGCTATTTCTATTTCTATCAAACTATTAACGAAGGATTGGAACTTAGCCCCAAGTGATCAGCTGCCGCTTGTCTGCCAATGCTGACAGAGTCTGCCTGTCTCCCAGCTTCCTCTGTGTGCTGGCTTTGATAAAGATGAAACAAGTTCTAAGTAAAGTGTTACATTGTCAGTGAAACTCAACACTGCAAAAAAATCAAGTCTAAAGACAGAGTCATCACAGAAAACCCTATTTGAATCCCACCTTTGCCACTTGAATATGTTTCTTAAATTCCCCAAGCCTCTGAGGCTGGATAACCTGGTTTAATATAACACTTTCCAGATGTATACATTTTCTCCCAAATTCCATTTTTCTTAACAATAAAGTTCATATGTATATCATATTTTCATTATTCATCTTTTGTTGATTGGCCTTTAGGTTGGTTCTATTTTCTTGCCATTGTGAATAATGCAGAAATAAACATGCTGTGCAAGTATCTCCAGGGATGCAGAGTCCTTTTGATGGTATAGACAGGACTTATGGGAGTTCCATTTTTAATTTTTTGAGAAATCTCCAGATTGATTCCCATAATAGTTACTCCTGTTCACACTTTGACTGGCATTGGATAAGGGTTCCTCTTCCCCCACAGCGTCACAGGGGTTTGTTGTTTATTTTTTTGTTGATAGTCCTTATGACTGGAGTGAAATGGGATCTCAAAACAATTCTCTTTTGCATTTCCTTGACGACTGTGGATGTTGAATGTTTTTGAAAATAGTATCCACTTATGCTTCTTCTTTGAGAAGCCTCTCTTTCCTGCATTAGCCTATTTGTTGATTGGTGGCTTAGAGCTTCAGTGTTTATTCTTCTTTTAAATGTAGATCCTGTTCATGTGATTAGGCGCATATGGTTATGAGTGTGGCCATAGACAATTCTTCTAGAAAAGAGAAGGGAATGAGAAAATGAGGACAAAAGGTCGCAACTAACACAATAGCAGAAAACACTTCGACATGCATGTTTTTACATCCTTTTCCTAAAATGTAACACACATCCCCTTAAGTGACCAATCTTTACTTATTAATTGTCATTGTATTTGGAAAATGTTAGGTAACATGTTGTGGATATTTTGGCATATCAGGTAAATCGACTTCAGTTTGCCTTCTATCTCATGAACACACACACATGTGATGTTTCCATAGTTCAAGAGGTCACCTCCATTCGAAGCTAGATGACCTTTGGAAATAGCACACATGTGGCACCCCGCAGTGCTGCAGGGCAGCAGGGTTCTGGAAGTAAGGCATAGCTATGCTTCCTCAAATATGAGTTAGATTCTCGGAAAGATTTGGGTTATTTAGAGTGTACTGAAAATGATAGAGGATTAGGTTTCTTTATTCCAAGCCAATACATACAACAAAAAGATAATTGGAGACACAATTTTACAAGATTACTTTTAAATTCGGTAATTAGCACCCTCACTCTCTGTGCTGCTGAGAAATAAGATGAATGCCACCAGCCCTTTCCCTTGTAATTAGTTATTAGATTTTGCTCAAAACTGTAGCTGGAGGCTTTTAATCACGTATGTTCCCTTTCCCCTTTCTACTCTGAGTAGTTAAAGGACAGTTCAGCTGAGACCTGGATGACAGAAGAAGCCATCCAAGAAAATAACTAAACACTTTTCGATCAGAAGGAAAAGCACAAGCAAAAACTGGAACAGGTAACAAAATCACTGTGGTGGCAGGAACAGAAACAAAGTCATGTGGATTGAATGTAGTGGGCAAGGAGCAATATGAGATTGAATTGAGAACATACCAGGGCACAATGACATACATGTGTGAAGCCCAATACGGAGACACATCATGTTGTATGCTAGCCTAAAACGATTAACTCAAAGTTATTTTAAAAGGCACACCAGAGTATATTGCTCCATAAGCAGAAATGAACTGTTTGTAGTTTTGGAGGTAAGGAGGTGATAAAGTGACTAACACTTGGAAGGGGCCTTCTTGGTGCTTCCCCCATGACAATGGTGCAAGAGAAGGTAAATGAGGGGAGAAACGGAGGCCAAATCCCATCAATTTATAATAACCAACTCTACAGTAACGGAAGGCAGAAAGGGTTAATGAAGGCATAAACCTCATCCTTTTGTTTGTTTGTTTTCTTACTATTCTTTTTTTTTTGAGACAGGGTTTGTCTGTATAAGGGCTCTGGTTGTCCTGGAACATGCTTTGTAGACCGGGATGGCCTCAAACTCACAGAGATCTGCCTGCCTCTGCCTCCCGAGTGCTGGGATTCAAGGCATGCACCACCCAACTGTACAGCTTAAAGGACCATCTTAGTTCGACTAAAATGACCATTGAGTTTCAACTTGAGTTTGGAAAAGCATTTATTTAAACAATAACCCAGTGATTGCATTGTTCACCTCCTTGAAGATGAAGTAAAGTATTTTAAACATTGGGCAAAGCTCTGACATTGTTAATGTTTTAACAGAACATTTACAATTACAGAAGGTAATTGTAAAAGTCACAGGAGAGTTGTTAACAACTGGAATGAGAATAATAGTTTGTATGACTGGTGGAGGAATTAACACTCATAGATTGTTAGACCAGTAAAAACAAAAGAGAACATGTTCAAGATTAATGAAAGAAACCTGAGTGGTAGAAACTTGAAAGAGCCTCTAAAGGCGAGGGTCATGGAATCTGAAAGGGATGAAGATAGACTCTACTCTGGGCTCACTAAGACAGAAATCACAAAATGTAAATAATGCCAGGATTATATGGAGGAGATAAACTTAGAAACATAAAAAAACTAAAAAGAAAGGAAGGAAGGAAGGAAGGAAGGAAGAAGGAAGAAAGAGAGAGAAAGAAAGAAAAAGAAAGAAAGAAAGAAAGAATATGGTAAATCACAATAAAATGTATAAGGTAGCAAAAGGAATGGGGAGATTTTAATACATTTAGACTTCTCAATAGAGTATTAATTTCCCTTTAAACACAAACCCCATTTCTCCATTAGGTGAAGACTACAGCAGTGTAAGCCAGGGATGTCATTGTGTCCTTGGAAATTTGTTGTCTTGGCTTTCCTTTGCTATAGTCTTTGCCATATCATATTGAATGTTAGTTTACATCAATTGTCATGTGTGCACATTCTCTTTCAGGGAACATTTGTTTCATTCGTTTTATATGCTCCAAATTTCCTAACCACATAGCCACTCTTACTTGAGCAAGCAATGAATGTTGTTGACATAATGGACACAGGTGATATATAAATAATTCACTCATCTTTACATTGTCCCTGTATCTCTTTCTTCCCAGTGAAGTACAGGAAAACATGTCTCCTATTTACCTCTGTACCTATAGCTCTAGTCATTCTCTGTATAGATAGTTCATGGTTGTTGCAGTGATAGGCTAAATTTAACCTGATGACTTGCATGGTCAAAGATGTCTGATAGAGAGTATATTGTAAGAGAACATGCAGTCATAAGCATCATAGATGGTGGGCAGATGGGTTCCCCTAAAGATCCTATGAGAAGGCAAATAAAATGTCACACTCATCCAGGAAACCTAAGTTTCTGTAACACCAGGAATCAAGAAATAGCTGAACATACTAAAATCACACACTACAATTATGAATGGGACAAAGTCAGAGTTGCTGAAATTGGGATTTAGTCCATTTACATTTGTGACTGCTACTGAGGACAGTAAGTCTAAGGAATGCTCAGAATTCTGTTTGTCAAATTGTTTTATGTGGAGCAGTTTCTCTCCACATAAAACAAGACTGTCAGAAAGTTTATCCTAATAATTAGCTTGAATTTATTGCACCAAAACCCTCCATCTTTCTCCTTCAGAGACACTGGACACTTTCAAAGCATGTGTGTCCTTACCCACATCCTTCTTGAATTATGGTGGAATGGGGAAGAAACTTGACTTTCTCATTTTTCACATCGTTCCTGTTTTGTACATATTTCTTTTCACCTATTTACATCTCTGTTTCATCAAAGGGCCCCCAACACCAGTGTTTGAACCCTTGATACAGCACCTCATTAAGGACCCTATTCCTTTCCTAAAACTCATATGCTATACCAGATGCTGATAAAAATTTTCCATCTAATGTAATTAATGCATGGTTTCTATAGCCCAGATTCCCTAGTTGATAGCAGCATGGAATGGAGATCTGGTATACTATTTCACTCCCAAAATTAAATTTGTAATTTACCCATTTAACTTCCTTTACAGCTCTGCCACATTCATTCTTCAGTAGTAATTACATCTTCTTGTGTATATAACTTTGAGATATTCCTAAGGCCAATGTATTGGTGTGCATCTGTTTATTCTCTCTCTCTCCCTCTCCTCTCTCTCTCTCCATGGGGTGAGGCACATGAGGTATGGTGGGGGACAATTGTCTATATTCTGTCAATCATGTTTTAAATAAACACTGATTGGCCAGTAGCCAGGCAGGAAGTAGAGGCAGGTCAATGAGAACAGGAGTTTTCTGGGAAGGAGGAAGCCCATTCCTCTGCAGTCCTGTCCAGACACAGAAGAAGCAAGATGTGACTGCACCGCTGAAAAAGGTACTGGGCAGAACAAGGACTGGGCAGGACAGAAACCTCAGACAACAGAGATGTGTGTGTGTTTGTGTTGGGGGAGTGATTGTGTACATGTGTGAGCATATATGAGAAGGTCCAAAGTTGCTGTTGAAAGATTTCTTGGATTGTTTTCCACTTTATTAACAGAACTGGAGTGTCTTGTTGAACCCAGGAATTACTAGTTCTGAGTAGTCTAGATACCCAGCTTGCCTAAGGATTCTATCTCTCTGCTTCCCATATAATGGAATTACTGGGGACTGCCACACCTGTGGGGCCCTGGAGATCCAAATTCCAGTCTTCATGCTTCCAGGGCAAGTGTTTGGTCTACTGAGGCATCTCCCCAGGCCCTGATTTTATTCTATAACCTGATTTTAGTTTGTGCTGACAGACATAGCCAAGTTGTATGTCATCTTCGAATAAGATGAAGACACATTGATGGGACAGATGTGACAGAGCTGATCCATATCTTACTATTCTACTAGCCACTTTCCCACCCAGTGCTCATTCCTTACTACTTGCTGCTCAGTCGGTTGATTGGCAGAGTGCCCCACTGTGACATTATCTCTTACTTCTGCTTTGCTTGGCAGAAGCCCTCGTGCTGTGCGACAGACACCATGTGAGCACTAATTTAAAAATTACAGTCAGAGATGACACACGGAGATTGAATTCTGCAGCAATGACTATTAGATCTCAGTTTGTTTCTCTTGGAACCTAACATGTTCTAAATCTTCTGACCAAAAACTTAAAAACAAAGAAAAAAATTCTCTGTTGACTTCTGTGCCTACCCACAGATAAATCTTTAAAGTGTACATTGAATCATGGTACCCAAGCCAGCAGTGCAATGCAATGTAAACACTTCAAAGAAAATAAAATTCAAGTATGGCCAGCTTGTTATTTGACACTGTGAGAACCTAGGCTGTGCCGAATACAATGTTCTTACTAAGCCTCACCACATACCTGACATCAGAATAAGTCAGTCAGAAAGACTCTAGCCAGCACCATGACTTTCTCTAAACATTCTCCCCAGTGTCCTTTAGTGGAAGTTTGAATTTCACTTCTTCAGGCTAAAATGAAATTCCTTAAATCTTTCCTTGCATGACTTGTTTTGAAACAGAATAAGCTTTCTCCTTGATTGACCAAAATAATTATGCCTGTGTGCAGTTTCCAAGATTTAAATTGGGAATAAATCTTAGCAGGATAAAAAAAAAATATGGCACTGTGCTTTTCTGGGTATAAAGAAATGTGGGCAGGGTACTTACACTTTGGAAGTTTTAAAGAGAAGCCAGTGGGGGTTTTTGTTTTGTTTTGCTTTGCTTTTTATTTTTATTTTTGGGGCACTAACTGTAGCACCACTTTTTGAGCATGTCTTATTACCACTCATCCCCAAAATCTTTTCTATTCTCTAACTTTCCATGTTTTCTTCTAAGTTTTTAACTTATGCTTCCTATTTTTTAAAAAAACAGAACAACTTTTCTAATGTATTTAGAATTTTCCTTTTAAAATATATTTACTTTTATTATTTTTATGTGTGTGTGCACATATGTGTGTGTGGTTATATACACATGAATGGAGGTGCCCTTAGAGGCTGGAGGAGATGGATTCCCTGGGCCTGGAGTGACAGGCAATTGAAAACTGCCCAGTACAGGTGCTGAGAACTGAATTCAGGTCCTGAACAAGAGCAGTGTGCATTCTTAACTGCTGATTCTTCTCTCCAGTTTAGTTTAGTTTTTTTTTCATAGTCAAGAACCTAAATGTTTCCCTGAAATAGTGAATTTAACCTTCATCATGTCTCCATTGAATGATACATTGATTGAATGATATATACGTGTGTGTGTGTGTGTGTGTGTGTGTGTGTAAAGAAAACCAGTAGTAAGATCATCAGATATCAACAGGACCACCTCTGAAGAGATGAGAACTGTACTTTGCTCATTTACAGAATGTTATATTCCTTTAGACCAAAGCATTGCTGAAGATTGAAGTATAGGGATAGAAGAGTGGACACGTGGATCAACAAGGGCATGGAGCATATACACGCTCGTGTTTTCACATAGCAATTACCTCACATCCTCTTCCTTCCCAACAAGGCTCTTCTACAGCTTGATGAATCATGATGGCCTGTGTTCCTCTGGATAAAAAAATGAGCAAGTTACCCAAATTAGGCTTTTTGAAAAAAAAAACTTTATAGTTCGTGAATCTCGAGCATATCAATAAAAGGCAAAAGCTTCTGAACATTTATCCACAGATAAATGAGGCCAGAATCCTGGGAAACTACTCATCCTTCCCTTCTTGGATGTCTAGAGCTGCACTCATTTCTGCTCAGTTAAGCCCCATCCTTCAGCTTTGCCCTGATTCATGGACTGCACTGTGTTCTCTCTCTTCTCCTTTGCCGCAGTCGTTGTGGAGTATTTGCATTAAAAAGAATGCAAGCAATAGAACCTTTACCTGACTGAAGCAACTCAAGTCCCGGATGCCAAGTAACTTGAGCCAGGCTTCACCGCAGTGTGTGCAGAATGCGAACCCGGATGGGATGGCTTGAGGACTAGCTTCCTTCCACAGCCGCCACACACCATGCCACTTTTTGTCACGTGAGGTATCTATCTTTCAAGGGAATGTTTTAGGCTGAGGTGTAGGGGGAGGAAAGCAGTGGCATCAGCAATATGCAAGTAAGCAAACAATATTCATGAATGAATCTCTCTGAAATAACCTTTCTGTCATCACACAGGACATCTCTTATCGGTGTGTGATTTCTATGCCCTTTAGGTTTGAGGAATTTGTGTTTGACTTGTAGTCATGCAGCGTTTTCTCCTAGCTTAAGACATATTTCTGAAGCCCAAAAGTAAATGTCACAGAGCCAAATAAGGAAGGGTGACCTTCACTTTCATACCTGTCGATCAAAATCCGTGACTTGGGAGGCCATTTATCCTTGGGAGAGGATATATTAAGATTGTTTTTCTAAGTGGCCACCTTGTCAAAAGGCCTTCTGTTAGCATCATGCCCTCACCAACCAAGCTACCTGACCACCCCTATTCAACTGCCTTCTAAATATGTATACATTATATTGTTTTCTGCTACTCCCAACCTTGGTAAGAGAAGCTTCATGTTGCAGTGTACAATGGTTAATGCAGAGGCTCATAACTATTCGAAGTTAATAAGAAATAAAAAATTGTGAGTGCTCAGCTGTGGACGATACATCTATAGCAAGCCTCCCCCAACAAACTAGGGAGCATCTGGGAAGAGGGGGCAGAAAGAATGGATGATTCAGAGGATGGGAAGGAAGGCTATAAAATGCTGTCTTCTGGACATGATGTGGTTGTGGTACAAATCTACAGCAGGTGTGGTTACCTACAGATGACCAAGCCAGTCAAAATCCCAGCATGGATAGAGGAAGGACTCCTAAGACTTCACTCCTAGATGAGGCGTTATTGACAAGTGATGGCTGCTGGGGGAGGAGGTGGAATCATTTGGGATGTGTGACAACTGGTAGGTTTTTCCATGCACCAGTAGGTGGCCCCATCACTGTGTGCATATGGGCAGCACTAACTGGACTCAGTGAGTTAAAGATAAATAAATAAATAAACAAATAATTTTAAAAAGGAGGATTTGAAGTTGAGAAATGATGGGGAGGAGCCTAGGTGGAGCTGGAAAGGGTCAGTGGAAGAGGGGGAAGATCCGATAAAAATACATGGCATACATGATCAAATTTTCAAAGAATACAAAGTATTCTTTTAAAAAGAGACTATTGCCTCTCAGGAGCAATTTCTGTACCTTCTTCCTAAGTCAGTTCCTTCTCTTTATTATTAGTTCCTAGCTATACTTGAAAGGTAGCGAATATGTCCTGTTAATTCCACTGCCATTGCTTGCTCAGGGCACCCCTTCCTTCAGTTTTTCTAAGTCTTCATCTCCAGGAGATACCTTCTTGAAGTTTGTGTCTCTCCTATCCAAAACAAAGGATACACCTCCCAATCTGATGCTGTCCTCTAGCTATTGATATGCCTGGAAGCGTTCCTTATAACAGACGAGCTGGAGCTCCAATTTCATATCCCCCATGAGAATTACAATTGTTCCTGCTGCGATGTATTAACCAGTTTCTTACTTCCCTAGTCATTTCCCCTGTTCCTTGTATCATGCATCAAAATGCCATGGTTATATGCATGCTCTATTTTGTTATAGCAACAATCTATCCATATACCACACCTTCTAACTCTGAAATAGTTAAAAAAAACTTTCATATCTTGATCACAAACTATTTCTTCCACTCTGCCTCTTCAGAAATGAATTGACTTGTCTTTTATCTTTGCTCTCTATTGGTCTATATGCCTTTTACCATCAATTTTCAAAAAAAGTCAAGAGTTTATCTTTTGCTCTTAATGATTTCAACCTAGTTTATTTACATATATATAATTTATCTTTCTGCAATTTTAAATCTCCGAAGTTCATTACTTATATACAAATACCTATTTATATATATTTATTAATGTAATTATTACACAATTAAACATCTAAGTTATTTCATTAGGAGCATTCTGATGGTTAAAATTTTGCTACTATTCATGATTAATTATTTAGGATAGTGTTCTAGACATCAAACTATTTATAAACATGTTCTGTCCTCTACCAAACATAATATCATGAGAAAATTTAACTGTGCACAAAACACAGAACAAGTAATGTGACAAGGAGGCGTCGCTTGTTTGTCCCAGCTGCTCGGCTAGCTTAACCCCGAAATAACCACACAGAAACTGTATTAACTAAATCACTGCTTGGCCCATTAGCTCTAACTTCTTATTGGCTAACTCTTACATCTTAACTTAACCCCATTTCTATTAATCTGTGTATTGTCACATGGCAGTGGCTTACCAGGTAAAATTCCCAGCATCTGTCTCTGGTGGATCCATGGTGTCTCTATGACTCTGCTTCATTTCTCCCAGCATGCCATTTAGTTTTCCCCACCTACCTAAATTCTGTTCTACCCNCCCATTTCTATTAATCTGTGTATTGTCACATGGCAGTGGCTTACCAGGTAAAATTCCCAGCATCTGTCTCTGGTGGATCCATGGTGTCTCTATGACTCTGCTTCATTTCTCCCAGCATGCCATTTAGTTTTCCCCACCTACCTAAATTCTGTTCTACCCTATCAGGCCAAGCCAGTTTCTTTATTCATTAACCAGTGAAAGCAACACATAGACAGAAGGACCTCCTACACCAGAGTAATAAAATGCATCTCAGGCATTAAAGTTTTAGTTAGAACAACTGCCCACCCTCTTCAAGACAGACTGCAGACACCATAACACTGCTGATGATAAAAATCCCCCACATTTTACCTGTTTTTAACAATAAATAACCATAGTATTATCATTGCTACAGAGAAAATTAAATCTAAATCCTTGGGGTATGATCAGCCCATATTTAAATATCTCCCTATTGTCTACCAACTATCTCTCTTTTTTATTTTTCTGAAGAAAAAAACCCTCCCAATTAGAGTATCCTACTGTATTAGTTGTTAATCTTTTAGTCTTTTGTAATTGAGAACAGTTTCCATATCTTTTTAATGACACTGACATTTTGGAGTGACCAGGCCAGACTTACAGAGTTCCTGCAACCTGAATTCACTCAACTGATTGCTTCCATCTGGATGTCATTCTCCTTGTTTCTTTTATCTTCCATTCCTATAATCTGGAAGTTCGGTATAAAGAAATAATGAGCTTCAGGTTAAAGATGTTGAATATGGAAATTTTATAGAGGATGCATTGCATTTTGGGTTGTGTCACATTATGTGACAGAAAAAGTCAGACTGCCCTGATTTAGGTAATGCCAGTCTTAGCACTTGAAATAACTAGAATTAAATATTTCCATTGTAATGCTTGCTTTCTTAAAATTCATATAGTTAGAAAATGAATTGTGGTTCCATGTGAATATATGAATTTTAATAATTATTTCATGTGATTTTTTTGTAAATTTGATAATCCTTACCACAAAATAATTTTATCACAGAAAAATAGCAGGTATTTTCTTCAGATATAATTGTTGTATTTATTAGTGTGTGAAGAAATATTATTTAGAAATAATATGTAAGGGGCTGGAGAGATGGCTCAGAGGTTAAGAGCACTGACTATTCTTCCAAAGATCCTGAGTTCAATTCCCAGCAACCACATGGTGGCTTACAACCA
>LOJH01029078.1:0-12631 GCA_001685095.1 Ellobius talpinus | reverse complement strand
CAGAGGCAGGCAGATCTCTGAGTTCCAGGCCAGTCTGGTCTACAGAGTGAGTTCTAGGATAGCCAAGGCTACACAGAGAAACCCTCTTGAAAAAACAAAAACCAAACAAACAAACAATCTTTAGGCAAGCTTTATTTACTTATTTATTTATTTTTAAGCTTTTTTTATTAATTTATTATGTATATATGCCTGCCCACCAGAAGAGGGCACCAGATCTCATAGAGATGGTTGTGAGCCACTATGTGGTTGCTGGGAATTGGACTCAGTACCTCTGGAAGAGCAGCCAGTGCTCTTAACCTCTGAGCCATCTCTCCAGCCCCAAGCTTTATTTATTAAAACACAAATAATATAACACTATAGTATCTAGATTATATATTAAAATAATATGTATCATTCAGACTATGTGTATTTCTGAGAACATGAAAGACAACCAACTCTCAATGTTCAGAGAAGAGTCTTTTCCAAAGTTACCTTAATAATGTCTAGGTCATCAATAAAAATTCATTTTTTTTCCTGGTAATTCCCGTATTTCTCCTCAGTATAGAGGAGTGCTGTGTATCTCCTGCCTGTCTTTGGGTGTTCTAGGCATTCTGCTGGACACAAATCAGTTATCAAGTGAGTATGACTTGTGACAATCATGATGCTATAATCCAAGCATGTCCTTTATCAATGGCCTAGACATTATTAAGGTGACTTTGGAAACGCTCTTCTCTGAACATTGAGAGTCACATTCTTCCTTTAGTTTAACTATTACCAGACATGAGTGGGAGAAGAGGCCGGTCCATTTAATGTCTGCCTCTGTTTGCACGTTGATGCACTGTGACTTATAAAACACTAAAGATACCAAGCTATGATGACTGAAAACAGCATGGGGTTTCTTGGGGGAGAATCTCAGGGTCACAAATAAATAGGTCCTCTGTGGAAATTAATAAAGGCTTAGCATATATCACTAGGAAATTGTCATTTTGCTTCGGTCACATATTTGAGATGTTAATTTGGACAAGTCAATCAATTTTAGAATTTTTATGATCTGTTAAGAACAGTTCACATTTCATGGAATCCCAGATTTAGAATTAAATGGGAAAAATACAACTCAACTCACTTGGAAGTTTCTAGAAGCATAAATGACATCAGATTAAAGACTATTTTAAACCTAATGTGGAAAAGGCAAGTTTCTAGTGTAGAAAACATAAATTTTTTGGCACCGTAAGTCCATACTCTCAGCAGAAGCCCAGAGTGAACAGTTCTACCAGGAAGCCAGTGCCCAGTGCCTTGGTGTCAGAGCTGAATTTCCTCATCATTTTGAGAATAGAAGTACTTTACTAATAACAACGAGTGCAGAGAGACCCACTGAGGAGAGGGGCTGTCTGCCTGCAGTAGTCACAGAATGACTTGGACAAATACAGGGAGACTCGAGCATGGAGAAGACAAGACAAAGAAAATAAAAAGAAAAGAGAAGGGACAGACAACCAGATAACGGACATTTTAGAAACTCACAATGCCCTAAAAATTGGACAAAATCCGATTGTTGGTGATATTTAAAGACCAACCTAGAAATTTAGAGAATAATGCACATAGTCTCATGTAAGAAGTCTTCCATAGAAAAGCAAGTTATGAGATTATAGGTGTGCGACATAATTTAGTTTCAGTGGGAATTTTTGCGCACCTTTAACGATGAGCTTTCCCTGAAACACTGATTTCATTGAAATTGCAGACTTTCCCTTGGCATGTACTTAAGTCGTGAAAATAAGTGCTGTGGAAGCTGAGGCGTACCTGCCTGGTGGGGAACACTAATGCACAGAGGGCTGAGGATGTCTTGACACCCCAGAAAATGGTGAGTAAGTAAACGGGGAGGCCATTCCATCAATCACAACGGCAGTGTCACAAGAAGACCGTGGTCTCGATATCAGATGGACTGACTTCCTGCTCCATAATGGGAGTCATTTAAAATCCCTGCTTCTCTGTTTTCTCAGCCACACACAGGAGATCTTAAACCACAGGATTTCAAATATTTCAGCTCTTTGATTTTATGTCACCTATGGATTTCATCATTCAAATTTATGATGAGCTTTTAAAAAAATGTCACTTTACAAAATACTGTACTTTAATTTGAAATAAATCGTGAAAAATCTTTAGTAAATATCAATATTAGTAAGAAAACAAAACACTTCATGCTACTCAATACTTTAATAATCTGGTTTTGTTTCCAATTGTCTTGCGAAATATACCCTCAAACCATGGAGTCTATACACTTTCACCTCCAGGTACAAATCACCATTAAAATGAGATAAACAAACAAGATGTTAAAGACATCATTACAAAGGCACAAAGGTAGCTGGCGCGCGAGCACACACACAGGTCACTGATGTAATTTATTTGCAACATTTTCCCCATGTTGACAGAGTGAAGGATGGGCCTCACCTGCTGAAGAAACGGAACCCACTTGCAGTCCACCAGTTCCCGGCGGTACTGTCTTGTGAAGGACCCGACGTAAGACACAAATGCCGCCGTAAGCAGCATATCTCCACACAGTGTCTTCTCTTGAGTTTCGAAGGACTTAATGGACTGACCCCATCGAATCTTCTCTGACTGAAGGATAAAATTACCCATATGTAATTACAGGGTGAGCATCAACTCGGCAAGTGCTTAATGCAGTTACCTGACAAGACAGTTCAAGGCTATGACCTCCGTACCAGCTCTGGGAGAACGGAGCAGAACTGGGTGGAGTGGCTGCTATAATCTTTTGCATGTCTGAAACCCATCATCACCACACAATTCTCCCACTCTCTCCAGCCAAGTTCAGCACCATGTGACATGAGCTCGTTCACGTCTTGTTTTCTCTGCTGCACTAACTCTTTAATCGTGATTGGGGTCCTTCTTAATGGGTCAATCAACTGCTGGCCTGTTCCTCTGGGAGAACAGGCCTAAGACTTGCTGCTACAAGTAAGTGCTGTTAAGATTTATTTTTTAAATAAAGACATCTCACTCTATAACCCTGGCTGGCCTCCAATTTGCTATGCTTCTGCCTCAGTCTCTCTAGTGCTAGCACCATGCTCAACTGTTAAAATCCTGATAGCAGCCTGGCTGGGCTCCATTCTTACCTCCCTCCCCCTCTTTTTTGGCAATAGCACCACACCGCTTTAACCAAGATTTTTTTTTTTCTTAATATACTGGCTATGGGCTGACAGACAAAGAAAATTGTCAAACATCATTCATGTTAATTAAAACATAAAGCTTAAATAGCCATTTATTTTAAATTCTGTTAATTAAAGGATGATTCCAGTAGTAACCAAATTCAGGCCATTTTTCTAATATAATCATTAAATCAGTGGCGGGAGCTCTGAGCCATGTTAACTGATGGGAAGCAGGGCCCAGCCAACTTCAATGACAATGTGCTAGAAACCGTGTTGACGTCCTTCTATCTAGTGGGCTGGTCATTTAGATCTGATTTACAGGTTAAGTATGTAGAGCCCTTAATATTGGATTTGTATAAAACTGCAATAAATATGTATGGATTGCCTGAACTGCAAGATACTCCACTAATTTACTTCATTTTGAGGCATGTGGAAAATTAATTAACATTCTAAGGATGTGAACATTAATAGGAGCTAAAATAATCAACAATTTCATACTATATGGAAAGAGAATCCTAAGAGTTTCCTCTTCCCTCTAGGAAAAAAGCAAAGCCACAGGAAACATGACTGACACATGACAGAAAACTAGAAGGTTGGCTTCCTGTAGACCATAATAGTCCAGCCGGATGGAGGTTTCCTGGAGCTGTTCTAGTCTATGTCACCATTCCAGCTGCACTGCACAGACAGGAGGTCCAGCTCTCTAGTCCTCTTTTCAGAATTCATTATTTTACTGGCGGGTGGTGTAGGCCTTTAATCCCAGCACTCGGGAGGCAGAGGCAGGCGGATCTCTGTGAGTTCGAGGCCAGCCTGGTCTACAGAGCTAGTGCCAGGACAGGCCCCAGAGCTACAGAGAAACCCTGTCTCGAAAAACAAAACAGAACAGAACAAAAAGAACTAAAATTCCTTCCTTTCCTTCCTCAGCCACAGACAATCCATGCTTAGGGGGACTCTCGTCCACCTGCCTCCATCTCTGTAGTCTCTGCTTTGTAACTGATAATAAAGTGTGCCCACTTCATTCTCCAAAACACCTTTGGACTTGAGATTACTAAACACAGACTTATTGGCTGTTGAGATCGTCAATAATTTCATTTCAGCACCCCAGCCACATAAATCATTACTGACACTGGCTAACAAGGGTTTAAGAGTTGGAACATGTCCTGTAATAAATTTCTGGACAGTTAAAAATCACTATAATTTTATTCTAATGCATTATAGATTGCCTGTAATGTCATCCTGGCTGGGGTGACCCATTTCTAATTTTGAACAGCTGTTCAGCTCAGGAGTTAGTTAATGATTAAATATAAATTGCCTGATTTATTAGTCTGAATGGCTGAGCTTCCAGGTCAATGCTATATAGAAAAAATCATCAGTCTTAATGCTTTTCAGAAGTTAACTGTCTCCTGTTCTAGTCAGAAAGAATTTATCCTCAAAGGAAAAGATCTGACATGTTCAATTAATCCTTCAAAAATATTTTTTTTCCTATTTAACAACACACGAGCTTCCCCCACTTTTATTGTCCCAAACAGCATGAGTCCAGGCTTTGGGGCGATCCTTGCACAGTAAAGATAGTGGGAAAAGCCTGCTTCTACCGTGCTAGAATCTCTACCTCAGAAGCAGTCTAATTACATGACATTTTTTCTCATGTACCTCACAAATGGGAAACACTGCAACTACTTAAATCTTACTTCATTAAGTGGAAGCAGCTATAAGAACTAATAATCGCAAAATTTCTCAACTGACCTGAAAAGAATAAATCTTCAAAGAACACTATTTTTTTAAGCAAAAGAGACTCTGACAATTTATTCATCCAACAAATATCTATTAATGACATTGGCCCTGGGTACTAGTCTCTCTGCTGGGACCAAATGGTTCAAAATATGCAAGGCTCCTGCTGCTGAAAAGTTTGTTTTATATTTGGCATAAAAGAAACACACCAAAAGTATGCACCCCTTCTCCCACAAGACTCTGGAACATTGTGGAAGATGGGGCAGAGAGATTGTAAGAGCCAGACGTTAGAGAGGACCCAGGACAGACATGACCAGATCCTTGTACTCCGGGACTCACAGGAGCTGTGGTTGCCACTAGGAGCCTGTACAAGATCCAGGCAATCAGAGCTCCAGCATGAACTCGGAAGGACTCACTAGGTTCTGCCCCATCTGAGGAGGTTTGGCAAGTGAGAGCTACTGAGAGAGAAGAGGCAGCTTTCTTCATTAGCATGGTCCATGGTAGGCTGCTCATGATCCATTGAATGGCCCTACACCTGTGCACATATTGGTAGTTCCAATTAGACTTGTGGATAATAAAACAAAAAGAAGAGGAAGAGGAAGAATACAAGAAATTGGGAGGATATGGAAAAAGGTCTTGGAGGAGTTGGAGTAGATGTGACCTAAATACGTTGCCATTCATATATGAGGTTGCCAAAATTTAAAAAAAAATGTACCTACGCACCTATAGACATACATACCATGGGACACTATGAGAAAGTGCAATACAGAGAAAGCAGAAAGTACCATAGAGTTGTGTGTGTGTGTGTGTGTGTGTGAGCTTGAGTAGGGAAAGCTAAGTATACTGTTATACCAAGGTTTGAGCACTACATGCTGAAGAGATCTTTTGGCAAAGAATTAAGGGAGTCAGCCACCTGTTAGATGGACCCAGGCAGGCCTGTGAAGGGAAAGTCTGAAGCCACAGGACAACAGTGAGGAGGACCAAGAAGGCAATGGAAATGGCAGCAAGGGATGTAGAGGCATCCAGGGAGACAAATCACTTAAGCTTTTGGGTGGTCCATTGGGCAAGGTGGTTAGCTATTGGAGTACTGGGGTAAAGTGGTAACATGGGCTGCCTGCCAACTGCCAAGGAGAAAAACAGATCTCAGTGATTCAGGCGTAGTCCAGGGAGATGCTGGTGATGTGGAGCAGCAGGAGGGTGAGAAGCACCGAGACTGTGAAGGGGCTTTCAAGGTAGAAGCACAGACTATATAATGAGTGGGCTGTTTGTGAGACGCTGCAAAGAGCCTATCTACAACGTAAAGCTTTTGGCCAGAAGCGGAGAGGAGACTGCTGGGACTGAGAGTGGAGGCAGCCGGCTCCTGTGTTATTTGCTGTAAGCTTCAGAGGCTTGCTCATGGGCTACAGCTTCAACAAGTTGAAATTGGATTTTAGAAAACAGTATAAACCTGGTGTGGTGGCTCATGCTTGTGCTCTCAGTACTTTGGAAGCTGATTCAGGAGAAGCCAGCCTCAGTTATGCCGTGAGTGTCAGGCTAGCCTTGGCTACAGAGTTAGGCATACTCAAAAGTGAGTGTGGGGAAGGGGGACATGGGGAGCAGAGTGGCCAACCTAACAATCCTAAGAAATCAGGACACTATGTACTCCCCTCTTTCACATCTCCCTTTTCATGCTAAGAGAATCTGGTTTTGAATAAGATGACCAAGTGTCCAACCCCTCACCACGTAGACTGTGGTTGGGTGAGCCAATAATAATCCCCAGCTTTCTAGCTGATTTTGCAGACAGGGATGATCATCCTAGTTCTGTAAAGACATTTAACTGGAAGTCTGCTAGACCACCGTCCAGGAAGACCAGGTATTTTATAAAAGAGGAAATTCCAGATGGCCACTTCCCTCCTGAAACCGTAGTGCATATCTTGGGGAAGTGTGCAAGGCAACAGACCACACACAGCTGTCTTGGGGCAGGAGGCAAAAAGCATGAGGGTCACTGCCCATGTACCAGATATGGAGAACTATGGCAAGAGAGAAGGGGCACCGCATTGATCGCCTTAGTGAGCACAGCTTTGTTTACCCTTGGCAATTTAAAATATATGCGTAAGACAGTATAAACCAAATTTTCCATCAGCTCCACCTAGGTACACTCCAATGCTACTGCTGTAGACATCCCAGCCAGTTGCATCTCCAGTAACAGGGCCACATCGTTCTTTACTTATGTATTTTCAGGCGGCATACTTTTAAGCATTCATATACTAATATTGATATGCTACTATCCCGGGTACATTAGGCAATGTACCTTATGCTTAAACTGCATCATTGAGATATAATTTTTTACACCATGAAGTTTACTTTTTAAATTATATAATTGAGTTTTTAGTGTATTTATACACTTGTATAACCTCAAATATATAACCTTACATTTTTCTTGCCCCTCTCTCCTCCATAACCCCCAACCGTGTCTATCAGAAATAATTCTCTAAGCCCCAGCAATATATCCTGTCCTTAACAACCATTTCTTCTTTGGGAATTTCTGTGGTGAGCCCACAAGTATTATACAGTAAATGTACAGCTGACAGAGCTATTAGACAAATCCACAGGAATATGATCTGGAGGAGATCCTGCTTTAAAGAGCTGTGAGAACACCTGTCTTTTGGATAAGTCACTGTCAATTCTGTAGAAATCTTGTGGGATCACGACGTTTCTCCCTTCTATACTATCCCAGTAGTGTAAACCTGACCTTTCCTGTATGGGCAACTGGATACCTTCCCCTACCCTGTGAAACCACGTGTAAAAGCATACCTTCCCTTACACCGTGGAGCCCTGTGTGAAAGCACTCACTCAACCAAACCTTTGTTTTCGTCTACATAAAACTAGTTCCCCACAACTATCCTTATTGACAGGGCTCTTTGACAAGAAAGGAGCGCCAAGCAGGCGGCACTGAGCAGAGAGCCAGTATGTCTGCTCTAACAGCACACTAAGGAAGGTGTAATCTACTGGCCCTTTGCTCTAACCTAGCAAACTACTAATATCATTTCAATTGACATAAGATTATAGCCCAGGAAATTAACTCTTTATACCCTTACCCCTAGAGATACAGGGAAAAAATCCCGAGTCGCTAAAACCAACCTCAGAGAGAAAAATTCTCACTTGGGTACTGGCAGGCACCCTGCTGGAGTCGAAAGCAAAATCTCCCCAAAAGAGACTCCTTTTAATTCACCCAGCTAGAAGTTAATGCAAATCAAGCCCCCTAGCCTTCCTTCCAAGCCCGCGGGTTGCTATGGCTACCAGCGCTGTGTTCCCCTGGTGACTACCAAGGAAGAAAGCGGAAATGCTCAGAAAGCGCAAAACAGAGCTGTTACGTTTATTAATGATAAACTTCTAGTTACACTTAAGAAATGTAGTTAGTGCACGAAACAGCTTCTTAGAATTCTCTAGTGATTTCAAGGCTTATCCTTAATTAATCCTCCCGATATCCGCAGGGGAGTTCATAGCCACGCCCCTCTGAGATGCAAGGCGCCTCCTTGCCAGATCCTTCAGTTTTTGTGATTCGGTGAAATGCATGCTTGTTAACTGTATATTAGCTGGAAACCATGTGCAATGGTAGAACGGCGAGACAGAGAGAGAACAACGAGAAACATCCAGAGAGGCCACAGAAAGAATAAACGGGACATGATTAAAGGGTTTATGTGAATTAACTTATTTCGGTTTTACCCTCAGACTCTATTAGTCAGATTTTGACCTGTTATAGCGATCTTTCTGAACCTGAGAGGTTTAGTGAGTTTATCCCCAACATAAACCTTGATAAATTTCAAATTTCTGAGCCTTTGTTTGCTTGTTAGCAAGGGAATCTCAAAGTTTATCTATGTTATAGCATTGCATGGATATATTACATTTTTGTGTATCTACTGACAGAATTTGAGTGTTCTAATTTGGAATATTGTAAATACACTTTATATACTATACAAATTCCCATTTTAAGAGGCAAGAAAACAAAGTTGAAGAACTTCAAAGACGTGCCTGGAATCATTTAGCGTGGCATGAGAGAACAAGTACAATTGGGTACCAGGAATTCACTCATGTCTGAGGTCATGTTCTTTAACTGTGCATATTCATACAAGGAACATTTAATGAGAATTACTCAAAGACTTTTATCTAATAGGAAGCCATTCATATTAGTGTGCTAGTCACCCACAAAAAGAGTGAACACCGCAAATATAACCAGTTAAGTATGGTCTGCTAGTAGAGTCAATGGCAAACTACCTAGCAGCTGCCTGAGTTCTGTATTCTATCTTAAGGAAAACACCCGAAGAGAGAGAAGAGAAAAAGAAGAAAAATAAGTAGATAATCTACTAGCCAGCACACTTCATCACCTCAAAGTGGCTACAAAATGGCTAAATCCAGACAAAATTGGTACTTTTTACAATTAAAACTTCATTATAAAGAACGTGCAAATCAAAAGCATGTACAGGAGTTAACCAGAAACAAAGTCCACAAAGTTAGAGCAGCCATGCTGAAGCTATGGAGCTCATGTTGCATTTTACAGATAGTGGGTGGGAGGCATGAAAGAAGATATGAAGCTAATTGCTGTTCAGTTGTAATCCTGTCACAGATCTTTCTTTTCTTTTTTGAAAGAGAAGTATATAAACTTAGTAAACAGTGAATGTGTAAATATCAATGTCTGTCTTTTCTGACTGAAGGCTATGTAGATTTTACTGAGTTTACTAGCTACATATTAAAAACAAAAATCAGTCCTAGAGAGATGGATGACTCAGCAGTTAAGAGCACTGACTGCTCTTCCAGAGGAACCACATGGCAGCTCACAACTGTCTGTAACTACAGTTCTAGGGGACCTAACACCCCCACACAGACATGAATGCAGACAAAACACCAATGCACATAAATTATAAAATAAAATAAAATCTTTTTAAAAAAATCAACAGATTGGTCATTGTTTGCTTTGTTTTGAGATAGAGTCTTTTGTTAGCCACCTGACTTTGAATTTGTTTTGTGGCTGAAGGTAGCCTTGAACTCCCGGACCCAGATGCTGAGATTATAGGTATATTATTATACACCTTCATGCCTGGGTTTATGGTTATTGGCATCTTCTGGTAACTTGGATCTTTTAGTCTAAGTAATGATTAAATATTCTCCAATACTATCAGTTCTATGTTAGTTGTTGACAACAAATAATCACAAAATTCAAAGTTGCCAGCCTCAATAACTCAGTGGAAATTTTTAAGAAAAGGTAACTTGCCTCAAGTTCATTCACAAGTCTGTTGGCCAGTTCAATCGTCTTATTGGTTTGATTCACCTCTTCCTGGCACCGAACCTTCTCAGCTGTTGCCTTTTCAAACGAAGCTTTAAGCTTGCTCAGATTCTGATCCAGATCCTAAAAAAGGAGTCAAAATTAACTTCAGAGATGTTTTGGTTAAGAAAAACATTACAGCCACTGGAAGACACGTGTTGCCATGAAATGAACCCCTTTGTCTCCATTGTACTTTTACCACATATATTTTAGGGAAGAAAGGAGGCTGTGATGATGGTCAAAGTATCAGAGCCACTCCACAACGTCCAGTAGCTTGCTGTATGGGTTTCCCAAGTCTCCAGTAGAAGCTATATTATTTCTTCGTTTAGAACAGAGACATCTCACTTTGTAGCCCAGACAGGACTGATCTCTCAACAGCCTCCTTCTGTCTCTCAAGTGCTGGGGTTATAGGTGTGTGCCCGTGCCTGCCTCAATGACAGAGGCACTAACTGTGGAGGTTTACTTATGTTCTTCCACCTACTGATTCTATTCATCTTATCCAGAGCTGAGAATGAATTAAGATGTTAGCTACTGAACCCCTTTACACCTCATCAGTCCGGCTTGGCTTGGATTTTCTCTTTGAGAATTGGGTGTTGAGACTCAGACATAATCTCTTGCCTTATCAAAAAACTTGGATGTATTGATTTGGAGGGTGGCTTCATTTAGAGGGAGATTATCACCAACTATGGATGCAAAAAAGCAAACTAAAGAGTGTGAGGATCAAAGGCTCATGTAAGGAGAAGCAAGATGAGCCACCACCAATTCTTGAGAGTTTCTAAATGACATTCTGGGAGTTTTATCATTTCTTGAGAATGAGACTACATTAGCTATATGTAGACTCTTTTATATGCCTTGCCACAGAAAGTACCAACTAAGATGTCAGGTGGTTATGAGATACCTCATTGTAGTCAACTAAGATGTCAGGTGGTTATGAGATACCTCACTGTAGTCAACTAAGATGTCAGGTGGTTATGAGATACCTCACTGTAGTCAACTAAGANGTCAGGTGGTTATGAGATACCTCACTGTAGTCAACTAAGACGTCAGGTGGTTATGAGATACCTCACTGTAGTCAACTAAGACGTCAGGTGGTTATGAGATACCTCACTGTAGTCATCTTGCTATTTGGAAGTTCTAAGGGACCTAAGATTCATAACACTGCTTTTGTTAATACATGCAAGGTTCTAAGATTTCTTGCTAATCCAAAAAGAGACATTAAATTCCCTGGAGATGGACTCACAGATGCTTGTGAGCTGCCTAAGGTGGACACCGGGAACTGAACTCAGATCCTCTGGAAGAACAAGTTCTTCAAGGACAGTTCTTGTCTGCTCAGCTGTCTTTCCAGACCCTTATTTATTTACTCTTTGGGATAAGGTCTCAATATGTAGCTTTGACTGCCCTGGGACTCACTCTCCAGATCAGGCTGGCCTTGAACTCACAACAATCTGCCTGCTTCTGTTTCCCAAGAGCTAGAAGCTAAATTTTTGTAATAACAATCTGAAATAGATCTATTATGTTTATTTCCATCTTATTTTCCATTTGATCACTGTTGTCTCCAATTCTTAAAAACTTGACCTTATTCATTCATGTGTGTTTTGTGTTGCAGTAGCAATGCAAATCATGAAATAGCTGCATTATTGACAAATATAAGCAGCTATATGGATCCCATCTCAAAAACAAACAACAACAGAAAGTTTAGCTTTCTAAAATGCTGAAGCCTGTGTAAGCTGTAACATAGAAATATAGATCTGGAGTTGATAGACTCATTGCCACTTCCTGTTAAACCTTCTAACTACTGGGATTAACTCCATGATCGCTGGGATTGATGAGCAGGTTTCTGATCCATCTGAACATGGGACACACAATCTGTACTTCTAGATCAGTTCCCAGTGACACACGCTACTGCTGACCTGGACCACACTGAGAGGCACTACCCTAAAGAGCCTGGGCTGAAGCTTCCTTTAAGGTCATCCTTAAGCCTTGTTTAAGATACATGGTAGATGGCTGAGGTGAAGACTCAGGAGTTAAAGTGCTTGCTATGTAAGTGTGAGGACCTGAATGCAGATCCCCAGAACCCAGGGAAAGTCCAGTGCAACAGCAATCACTGGTGATTTCACCACTCCCTCATCAAGATGAGAGGCAGCGATTAGACTCTCTGGAAGCTGGTGGGCCATACCACAATCAAAAGCAAGCAAGCTGAAAGTGAGGAATGACACCTGGGATTATCCTTTGACCTCCATACATGCATGCACTCACGTGTGTGTGTGTGTGTGTGTGCGTGCTTGTGTGCATGTGTGTCTGTGTGTGTGCACGCACGCACATGTGTGTGCGTGTGTGTATGCATGTATGTGTCTGTGTGTGTGTTTGTGTGTGTCGGCACCCCCAAAGATAGGTAGGTAGGTAGGTAGATAGACGATAGAGATAGAGAGATAGATAGGAGATAGGTAAGTAGATAGATGATAGATAGATAGAT
>LOJH01029077.1:0-17544 GCA_001685095.1 Ellobius talpinus | reverse complement strand
CAGATCTCATTACAGATGGTTGTGAGCCACCATGTGCTTGCTGGGAATTGAACTGTATGTCCCTATACACACACACACAAAGAGAGACAGAGACAGAGACAGACAGAATAAAAATGTAATAAAGAGAACCTAATAAGTAATAAATCAGAATTAAACCCCAAATTAGATGAAGAATAGGTCCAAGGAGGTCCGACAGCTTCCTGAGTTACACATCCGCTTGATGGCAGAGCTGGGACAGGAACAAAGAACCCTGAATTTATCCAAACCAGTCAGATGTTTTTTTATCTTCCATGATGTCCTTGATAATAATTTCTCTTACTAAAAATGTTTGTCCTTAAGGTGTCTTGCATTTGATGACAAATCAGATGATCTGTAGAGCTTTGAGGAATATGGTCAAGGCACAGACCGTGGTGCAGAGGTTCCCTACATCCCCGGGGTGTCCACTCACAGATATGTATTTATGAGGACCTGCTGGTCATTCTGCCTTTCGCCTTTTCCAGATGTTCTTCCCAAGTTGTACATTGCACTTTTGTGTTTTTAGAGTTTCTCACAGATGTATTTAATGTCCGTGAGAAATGAATACCTAGGCACATAAATCCTGATAAAGCGCCCAGCTATCTCCTCGCTGCTGGCTCTCATTTCCGTGTTTGTATTTATGATACGGTGTTTGAAGTCATGAATCCTGTCACATAATTTGGACTTGCATTTCTGCAGGTTCTCAAAATCCTCAGCACTTCACTTGTAAACCCCACTGTATCATGCTACGGTGTTTCCATAGTAACATGTTTCAAACAGAAAAACAGGAAGCCCAAGGAGGAAAGATGGTTTCAAGCAGAGAGAAAGGGAGGAATAGGGGAAGGAGAGATGAAATCATTCGATGTGGCAGAATACACAAGGTGTTATGAGGGGCACACTGAATACTCTGTCCAGTTAAAAGTCTTCTGAGTGGAGTCCCCTGCCTGCTTACCACAGGAAGGCCGGGTGCAGAGGTCAACATTGGGCATCTTTCTCCATCACTGCCATGTTGTATGAGACAGGGTCTCTCCCTGAACCTGAAGGTGGCTGATTGGCTCTTGCCTTGACTATCCTGGAGCTCACTATGTAGAGCAGGCTGGCCTTGAACTCACAGAGATCTGCCTGCTTCTTCCCCCTCTGAGTGCTGGGCTTAAAGGTGTGTGCCCCCATTCCTGGCTTACATACTGTTTTTGAAATTGCATTTATAGTATACATATCCCACAGTGTGTATGCGAAGGTCAGAGGACAGCTTGCAGAGGTAGGTTTTCTTCCTTTACCACGTGAGTCCTGGAGACTGAACACATCATCAGGTTTGACAACAAGCACCTCTACCCACAGAGCCGGCCAGCTAGCTGGCCGTATATATACTATTTATTTTTATTTTACATAAACATTGCTTTTACAATTATAAATTTATGCATAATGAACACTAAGATTACTTTTTAAGAAAGAAGAAAAAAATGCACATTTTATGGACGGAAAGCGATCTGCCTCCAAGGAGCTGATGACTTCATGGGAGGAATGGGATACACACACACACACACCTTTCTTACAAGGCAATTAGAAGGATAATGGAAATTTCACCAAGTGTGGGTGGAAGGATCAACTCTGCCTGGGAGAGCGGTCCTTCAGTAAAAAGAGGTGACATTTCCACAGGGTCATAAAGATGAATAGAGGTCTCCAGGGCTTTGTAAATCGTTAGGCACTGTGCAAGTCTAACTTAGTCTTTGGCCGCTTTTTGGCCGCTGTTAACCGCTGTCAAGGCTTCCCTCGTATAAAGCTCTCTTTCTTGTCTCTTTCCCATGCTCTCCAAAGGCCAGGATCTCTGGGCCAGGAAGCAGCCGCAGTTAAGCAGTCCCACGTCAGTGCTGCAGCCACTGGACTGCGGCGCATCCGCAAGACGCAGATTCAGGACCAGAGACATAAAATCACCCAGGAGCTGAGCCAGGAAGGTTGGAGCGGGCAGCAGTCACCCCCACCTCCCCCGTTGCCACCATGTGGAAAGGCCAGCTTTGTGTGGGCCTCCACCCTGACTGGTGTGGATGTCTCTACCTGGGGGGTAGTAAGAACTAAGAGCAAGCACCACCCATCAGTCTGATTGACCCCAACAGGAAATGACACGTTAGCTGTCTTACGGTCTGCAGACAGGGTGGAGTAGAGAGCCGGTTGTGAGCCAGGGGACAGGCTGGGTGGCAATGGATGATCTGTTCTAGATTAATGCCTTCTGGTTTAATTCTCCCGGTCCCCTCTCTGGGGTCCCCATCATGGTGTCGCACCCCTTCAGGATGGGGGTTAGAGTCCTTCTAATACCTCAGTGGAAAAATCAGTCAAAGCTTGCTCTGGGCCAGCAAAGGACTTGTGTTGATCGCAATGTGTCCTCCTGTGCCGGCTCTTATTTATTTACTCCCTTAACAAAAGTATACTGGACACTCACCGTATGTTCTACACATAAACTAACAGAGGAGACGACAGCCAAGACTTCAGACTCCTGTGGACGGAGCGTTTTATTTTAGTTGTTTTTTGTTTTGTTTTGTTTTTGTTTTCCAAGATGTGATTTTTCTATGTAACCCTGGCTATCCTGGAACTCACTCTGTAGACCAGGCTGACTTCAAACTCAGATGTGTCTGCCTCTGCCTCCCCAGTACTGAGATTAAAGGTGTGTGTAGGCATATTTTTTGTCCCACCAACTGTTCCCCAAACAACCACACAGAAACTTCTTATTAATTAAGAAAGCACAACCTGTAGCTTGGGCTTATTACTATCTCTTACAGCCTAAATTAACCCATTTTTACTAATCTATGTGCTGCCCCAGGCCCTCTCCTACAGATCCTGCTTCCTTTCCTCCTATGTGGCGACTCCTCTGACTCCGCCCTTCTTCCCAGCATTCTCTCTACCCCCCAAACCCTGCCTAGCTATCTGCCAGTCAGCTGTTTATTAACAATGAGAACAACACAGTTTTACAGTGTACAGAAGAATTATCCCACAGCAGGTGTGCACCACCATGCCCAGCTTTGTTTGTTGTTTTGAAAGAGTCTCATGTTGCCCAGGATGGCCTAACCTTGCTGAATAGCTGAGGCTGATCTTCAACTTACTTTTTTCAATTTTTTTTTATTTTATGTATATATTTGCTTGTGTGTATGTACATGCGCCGTGTGCTTGTCTGGTATTGCAGAAGCCAGAAGAAGGCATCAGATTCCCCCAGAACTAGGGTTACACGTAGGTCCATGGAACCAACCCAGGTCCTCTACAAGAGCAGCACTTTCTCTTAACTGCTGAGCCATCTCTTCAGCCCCCAAACTACTGATTTCTTGGTACTCCTGCCTCTGCCTCTCAAGTTCTGGGATTATAGACATGTACCACTAAGCCTCGATAGATCAGTTATTTTGTTATGGGAAACATAATTAAAGAAAATATCATCTTGAACTGGGCGGTGGTGGCACACACCTTGAATCCCAGCACTCGGGAGGCAGCGGCAGGAGAGCTCTGTGAGTTTGAGGCCAGCCTGGTCTACAGAGCAAGTTCCAGGACAGACAGAGAAATCCTATCTCAAGAAAAAAAAGAGGAAGGAAGGAAAGAAGGAAGAGAAAAGGAGGAGGACTGGAGAGATGACTCAGTGATTGAGAACACTAACTGCTCTTTCAGAGGACCCAGGTTCAACTCCCAGCACTCACATAGCAGATCAGAACTGTCTGTAACTCCAGTTCTAGGGCATCTGGCACCCTCGCACAGACATGCAGGCAGAACATCAATGTACATAAAATAAAAACAAAGAAAAAAAGAGATCAGAGCAGATGCAGAGACCCACAGCCAGAGGAACCCCACAGGAGAGGGGAAGGAAAGATGGTAGGAGCCAGAGAGTTGAGCACACCAGGACAACAGGGCCCACAGAATCAACTAAGCAGGGCTCATTGGGGCTCACAGACTAGGAAGCAACTTACAGGAACCCTGAATGTATCTGAGCTAAGTCCTCTGCATTTATATTATGGTTGTTAGCTTGGTGTTCTTGTGGGATTCCCAACAATGGGAACGGGAGTGTCTCTGGCTCTTTTGTCTGCACTTCGGACTGTTTTCCTCCTACTGGGTTGCCATGTACAGCCCTGATATGAGGGTTTGTGACCACTCTTACTGTATCTTGTTAGGCCACATTTGGTGGCTATCCATGGGAGGCCTGCTCTTTTTTTTTCTTTTGAGGGGAAACTGAGAAGGAGCTTATCTAGGGAATAAGGGATGGGGAGAGACTGGGAGGAGTAGAGGGGAGGAAACCTTGACTGGGATGTAATACATGAGAGAAAAATAAAGGTTAAAAAGAAAATACCAGCTCATAAATACCAAGAAGGTATTTCTTTATTTCTGTGCTAGGGTTCAAACCCAGGACTTTAGGGCATTGCTAGACAGATAAATACTCCTAGTATTTGAGTCTCTAGTCCTACCTCTTCAAGGTGTACCATGTCTAAACAACACCGCACTGAGGCCTAAGCTTCTAGCACAGGAGCCTTTGGGGACCCAAAACATCCAGGCGTAGCATAAGGAAACCATGCTGCCCTGCTTGGGGTACCTTTCTTTCTTTGAAATAAAATATTCTCATATATCAGGCTTAGCTAAAGCATCACCTCTTCAGGAAAGTCTGCCCTGGTCTCCCAGGTGAAATGGCCACTGTCTCTCTTCCTCCTTGTTAACCCTGGGTAGACCTCTGGTTTGCCATTGTTTTTGCTGGTTGGCTGATTTTGAGACAAAGTCTCAGTCTTTAACCTAGACAGGTCTCAAGCCTGCTTCATCCTGGCCTTGAACTTGAATCTTCCTTTCTCGGTGCTGGAATCACAGGCACCACCACCATGCTCAGCCTCCTTTACTGTCCTTACCACAATGGATCGCCATTACACTCTGAGAGGCAGCAGCCTCGTCCAAGGGTGGCCTGAGCTCCCCGTATAAATCTCTAGCATCCAGAACAGCGGCTAGCACGGGGCCTGTGGTCAGTACTCATTTGTTTCAGGAGCGTGAGATTCCGCTCATTCTACTCTTATCAGAACTTTACTGTTGGTTCTTTTTTAGATTTATTGATTTGGTTTTATGTGCATGAGTGTTTTGCCTCGTGCATATATACCACATGTGTGCCGGGTACCCACAGAGGTCAAAAGAGAGCACCAGAGCTTCTGAAACTGGAGCTATAGATGTCTGTGAGCCATCGTGTGGATCCTGGGAACTGAACCCAGGCTCTTTCCAAGAGCAGCAAGTGTTCTTGACTAGTGAGCCATCTCTCTAGCCCCCTGAGAGTGCTATTTAGACCTGGCAGATCTGTTGCTCAGTGCTCAGCCTTGTGCTGTGAACTTTTCAGCCCTGCTAAGCTTGCATTGGCTTCACAACGGCCATGTGCAGGGCCACATAATCTCCTACAATTAAAACTCAGACCAAGGGAGGCCAGAAATACAAATGAGAGTTCAGATATGTTTTCTTCTTATGTTTTTATTTTTTTTACATCTATGAATTGTGGGTGTGTGCCCATCCATGTGTGCACATGGATGTCTGCACCACATGTGTCTGCAGAGAGAATCAGACTCCCTATAACGGGAGTTACAGATAGTTGTGAGCTACCATGGGGGCACTCTTCTGGAAAAGCAACAGTGCTCTTAACTGCTATGCCATCTCTCCAGCCTCCTAAGATTTTTTCATTTAAAAAGTAAGCAACTTTAAGATGTATTTTATTTTTAATTATGTGTATGCATATCTGTCTTTGTGTGCACACATATGTGCAGGTGCCAAAGGAAGCCAGAAGAGGGCAGCATTCCCTGGAACTGGAGCCAGGGTGGTTGTGAGCTTCCCAGGGTGGGTTCTGGGCATGGAACTCAGGTCTTCTGCAAAAGTAGCAAGTAGCAAGTGCTTTATTTATTTATTTATTGGCTTTTTAAAGATGGTTTCTCAGTGTAATCCTGGCTGTCTTGGAACTTACTTTGCAGACCAGGCTGATCTCAAGCTCACAGATATCTGGTTCTTCCTCACAAGTGCTGGGATTAAAGGCGAGTACCATCACCGCCCAGCAAGTGCTCCAGCAAGGGCTCTTAACTGCGAGCCATCTCTCCAGCCTCTGCAGCTGAGCTGTGAACCCAAGTCCTCCTGATACCATACCCAGATACTTGATCTTCTCTGTAACATGATGTCACCAATCAGGCTGTCAGTTCGTGTTGTAGCCCCACCCCCTTTCTCCTGGATCACCAATCCTTGAGGGAAAGCTCTGTATTTGTCTCCATTCCCTGTTTCCTATGGCAACAGAACAGGGCTTGCCATTGACTATACTCAGTATATGTCTTCTTTTGAGACACGGTCTCACTGTGTAGCCTTGGCTGAGGTGGAACTGACTTTGTAGACCAGACTGGCCTTAAATCCACAGAGGTCTCCCTGAACTGCATTCCAGAGTGTTGGAATTAAAATTGTGTACCACCATATGAGGATGCAAGCAGGTTTCTGTGAGTTGGAGGCCAGCCTGGTCTACATAGTGGGTTCCAGGACAGACAGTGATACATGGTGAGACCTTGCCTTAAAAACAACAACAACAACAAAACAGACATATATATATTTTAGACAACGTCTCTCTGGGCACTGAGATTAAAGGCATGTACTACCATGCCCAGCTCACTCCACGTGTCTTACTTAAATCTCCAAGGACTGGAAAAGAATAAGAACTTCTTCTGTAGATTAGGCCGGCCTCGAACTCACAGAGATCTGCCTGCCTCTGCCTCCTGAGTCCTGGGACTAAAGGGGTGCCCACCAGACCTTTAATCCCAGCCTCTGATCAACACACTGACAAGAATGAGCACTTCTAACATCAGTTCATAAGAAGTGATGGGCAGGAGGCGGGCACCTTTTGAGGTAGGTACCTTCCCGGTTACCTCCAGGCATCTTTCTCAAGAAGGTTGGGGAAAACTGAGGATATGCTCAGTGCTAAAGCACTTTTAAAACTCATACCTTTTGCTCAGCTCTACATCTTGGTAGACAGGCGTGCAGGCAGGTCAGGCAGAGGGGAACACGCATGGTTTCCGGCGAGTTGGGAAAATAAGGTCAGGTTTGGATTCAGATAATTATTTGTGTTTTCTGGGTCTGCATGGTCGATAAACGTTCAAGGAGCAGTGATTCTGTCCTTCATCTTTCATTGCTTTATGGGACTGCAGGGAACGAAAGCATAACTTCCTGGTTTCCCATAAGTTCCCCGGCCGCTACCCTGGCACCGATTAAAGACATGTCTGCGTGATTAATCAAAAAACGATGTGGAAGCCCCCTGGCGCTGCTCGGATGTGCTGCCGGCTTCACACACAGTAGTTCCTCGGCTGCAGCGGGCGGGCCGGCACATAGGGGCTTTTGATGAACTGGCTATGCTGCCCCCAAGTTAGCTATGTCATCCGACATGACTAATGAGGCTCTGGATCTGATCTGTGCAGAACAGCCCTGCCGTCTAGAGGAGGCTGGGTTCCGCAGCCAGCTTGGGAAGAGGCTGCTCTGTTGGGCTGAACATACACTGCATCATTCCGGCTGGAGTCTGGGAGGCCTCTAGCGTTGGAGCTGGGAGTTGTCTAGCAGGAGGGTGAGAGAAATTTGTGTTAGGTTCTGTGCTAGGCCCTGCAGTATATGTGACCCAGTTAAACTAGCTCAGCCTCCACTTATAGAAATGAGAACTAAGATCCAGGAAAAGTGAGGGGCTTGCAGTGGCCCGAGCTTTGGAGAGAGGAGTACAGGAGTCGACACAGGTAAACATGTGTGATGTTAATGACTGCGGTGCCGTGTAAATACACCTTACCAAGGGCTCCACTCTGGCCTGCCTTCCTTCCTCAGCAAAATATTGACAAGGGTAAGGTAGACAGAGCCCCTGTCACCCCCCAAAGTTCCAGAGAAAGGCCTGTGGAGTCAACAGAGCTGGGTTTGAACCATTTTAATCTTCAGCAGATCACTTCGGTTTTCCAAGCTTCGGTTCCTCAGCTGGAACAGCCAAATACTGCTCACCGGGCTACTTCCTAGAGCCTTGTGAGACTTGGCAGAGTCATGCATTAGTTCCTATGGCATTATTGCCATCTCTCAGGAGCTCTGGCTGGACTCTGGAATGTGGATCCACAGACACCTTTAACCCTTTCCTTCCTCCTCCGAGAACGCACAGGGATGCAAGGGACATAAACCAATTGGTCACCTATAAGCTCAACAGCGTTCTCAGAACGCCCATGATGTAAAAAGAGGGGGAACACACTCACTGTCATTTAATGTCGTTCCACACAGTGACTGAGCACATACCATGTGCCAGATGCTGGCCGAGCTGTACAGGGAAACAGAGTTGGCTAAAACATGTTCCCTGGCCACCTTGAGAAGCTCACCATTTTGTGAAAGAACCAGACATGGACATAAATAATTATAATGTATAATAGAAAAAGTATAATTGCTGTGGGAAAATACAAATCAAGGGCTTTTGGAGAAAGCGGAGGGTGGCGATTCATTCCCCAAAAGGGGGCTGAAGGAAGGAGTGTGGAATACGTGGTCCAAGGACAAGGGATACAGCCCCGTCGGTAGTGCTCAGCTGGCATCCATGCAGTCCTCGTTTCTACCCAGATCCCACATAAACTGGGTATGGTGCACACCTGTAGCCCTGGTCCTCTTGGATGGAAGCAGGGAAAATGGGAGTTCCAGGCTGGGTAACATAAGACCCTTTGTCAAAAGGATGTCACATTGTAGTACAGACAGAGGCTGACTGTGTCAGGAACCACAAGAAAGAACATCTCAGGCGGAGGGAAGGAACGCAGATGGACAGATTGTGAAAAGAGTTTGTAATTGAAAGGACAGAATAAAAATCAAGGGACTCTCCAGGCAGTGGTGGCACATGCCTTTAATCCCAGCACTCGGGAGGCAGAGACAGGCGGATCTCTGNCTCTGTGAGTTCAAGGCCAGCCTGGTCTACAAGAGCTAGTTCCAGGACATCCAGAGCTACAGAGAAACCTGTCTCGAAAAACCCATGGCAGACAAACAAGACCTCAGCCTAGGCCACATGGTATGTTTTTCTTCTTTCTTTTGTCTACAAGAGCTAGTTTCTTGTGAATGCTGCTGTCAGGGTGGCCTTGGAAGAGACCCAGGGCTAAAGCTTCACTTCAGACGTGCCAGGCATCCCCCCCCCGACTCCTATCTTCCTACCCATTCCACCCTTCCTTGTGAATTGTTCTTATTGTACAAATAACACAATGATAAGAAAGGAAACTCAAACACTGAGAGAAAGAGAAAAGAGCAGCCACTCACTGGCTATGTCCTCATTCCTTCCCCCGCTCCACCCACTGTCTGGGAAAAGTCTTTGCCTTTCCGTTGTGGCACCCACACAACTATCCGTCCCGATCATACTGCTTGGCGCCATATAAGTGTGACTTTTCCTGTTTTTCTACCCATTGCTATCCACACGGACTTGTTCTCCTGAGACTGAACTAAGACATCAGGACCAGGCATGGTCGGTGGTACACTTTTATAATCCTACCATTTGGGAGACTGAAGCAGGAGGATGGCTAGGTTGAGGTCAGGCTGGGCTACCTAGTGGGGCCACTGTCTCAAAATGTCAAACAAAACAAGAGGATTTGAAACTAGAAGAGGGATGTGGAGGAGTGGTCTGGAAGCAGCTGGGGTAGCTATAGAAATACATTACATGTATGAAATTCTCTAAGAATAAGCAAAATTAAACTGAATTAAAAAGACTTACTATAGACACATATTATGGTTTGGGTGTGATATGTTCATACCCGCCCCCCAAAGCTGGTTAACTGATTGTCTGGTCTAGCTGGCAGTCCTGTTTTGACAGTTGCTGGAAACTTTAGGGTGTTGGCCTAGATAAAAGAAACACGTCAATGCGCAAGGGTCCTCGGGGGAGATCTTGGCCATGGTCCCTTATCTCTGCTTCCTATCCATCAGGAAGTGAACAGTTTCCTTCTTCATGTGTGCCCATGATCATGATGTTCAGTCTCACCTCAGCTCCTAAGGGAGCCAGCTGACTACAGACTGAAAACAACTGATTTCTCTCTTGACGCTGTTCTCTGGGATATTTTCATAGTCACGGAAGGCTCACGGTCACGACCTTCAGTGATGGCAGCGTCATTTCGCAGATGCCAAACTCGGCTCTGCCTTCACATTGAGATTCGGAGGGAATCTCAGCTCCTCTCTGAAGCCAGCTGCTTCTAAGTAGATCATGCCATCTCTTTGAGCCGCTGACCCTTATTTTGTAACCTGAGAATGGCATTAGTATCCCCATCATGGGATTGCTGTGGCAGTTTTGCCATCAGAAGAGAAGTACTGGGGCTGGAGCGATGGCTCAGTGGTTAAGAGCAGTGACTGCTCTCAGAGAGGACCAGGCTCAGTTCCCTCAACTCATTTCCCACACCTGGCAGCTTGTCTCTAACTCCATCTCCAGGGAATCCCATGCCCTCTCTTGGCCTCCATCAGTACTGCACTCTTGTTCGCACATACACATCATAAAAAATAAATCCCTCCCCGCCAGGTGCTCCTGAGCACTGGCTAACTCACACTGTCTTCTCTCCAGTCTCAGTCACTGCTCTGCCTGAAGACGACCCTGATCATGCTGGCTGCTGGCCTTCCTACTGCAGCATGGCCACAGACGTCTGGGCTTCCTGCCTACCACCTCCACCCCAAGCTCTGCCTCTGCTCTCCAGTCAGCTTGCTGCTATTCTCAGGGGCCACATAAGAGAGATCAGTTTGAAGCCAGGCAGTGGTGGTGCACACCTTTAACTCCAGCACTTGGGAGGCATCGGCAGGCAGATCTCTGTAAGTTCAAGGCCAGCCTGGTCAACAAAGTGAGTTCCAGGACAGCCGGGGCTACACAGAGAAACCCTGTCTCAAACAAACGAACAAACAAAAGACAGAAGAGTTTGATGCTAACTGGGTGAGACCTAAACAAGTCAGACAGATGCCTGGGGATGAATAAAGACTGAATGTATTTGTTGGCTATGATCTGGTTCCCAAGCCCAAACTCACCGATGAGACTTCACAGGCATTCTGAAGAGCATAATGATTTTGACAGTACTGCTCACACCCTGGAGTTTGTTATGGACAAACAGGACCTCATAAGGAAAGCTACGTCTGTGGAACTGGTTCTCCACACAGTGGAAAGACCCTCGGTGGGCTTCCGAAGCATTTGTTCCTGTTGGAATATCCCTCAGAAGTTTTATTTGAACAAAATTGCCTTTGAGAATCAACCATGTCATAGTAACTTGGACTTTAGTAAAAGGAAAATGAGTCTGAATGGAAAGCAAAAAAGCCAACAAAAACTTGAAATGGAAATGCTCAGTCAATGGGAGCTCTCCTTGGTGGACTCTCACTGAGTGAGAGTCTTACCAGGGGTTTTTCCCCTTTTGCCCGACTTTGGCTTCGTTCTCACCACTAGGTTCAGCAGGTCTGGTGAGTCTGCCTAAATTCTGACTGGCTTGTCAGTCATAGTCACCGAAGTGTTCTTTGATGGAGATTTTGTTGTTTCTCAGTTTTTAGTGTTTCCTAATAATGATGCAAGAAATAAATAAATAAATGCCTTGGTGACCTGGCCCAGTGGTTAAGTGTTTATTGTTCTTGCAAAGGACACTGTGCTTGATTCCCAGTACCCCGGCTGGGCAGTTGACAACTTCTTGTAACTAGTTCTAGGAGCTCTGATGTCCTCTTCCTGACTCCACAGGCACCTGTACACACATGCACGTACCAAACACCAACACTTACACACAGAATTTAAAATCTTTAAATATTTTAAATATTCCTTTAGCAAGCCTGAAGGAGTCATGAAGATGTTTATTCTAACATGTCTGAAGGGTCCTGCCCCAGGGATTGTTCCTGACAGATCCAGAAGATAAGATCATCAGAACACACTAAGATATCTTTTTGTTTGTTTGCTTGTTTTGAGACAGAGTGTCATTATGTAGCTCTGGCTAGCATGGAACTTGCTATATAGACCAGGCTTCCCTCAGACTCACAGTGATCCATCGGCCTGTGCACCCTGAGTGCTGGCATTAAAAGTGTGTGTCTTGCTGGGTGGCGGTGGCACACGCCTTTAGTCTCAGCACTTGGAGGCAGGTGAATTTCTGTGAGTTCGAGGCCAGCCTGGTCTGCAAAGGGAGTTCAAGGACAACTAGAAATGTCACAGAGAGAAACCGTGTCTTAAACAAAACAAAACGAAACAATGTGTGTCTTTGTTGCTGACCCCGGAAGTTCTAAGATCACATCAGGGATAGTCAGGGAACTTTTGGGAGCTACTGCTTACAGACTAGGCTGCTACTTCAACCACTTAACTAATACGGTCTGATGTAACTAGCAGTTGTGTGGGCATTGATCATGTCTGTATCTATAAATGCACTTCTTAATTGAGCTGTGTAGGGTTCTGTGATTTCAGTTCCGTTCTTGTTCGGACTTTAGCTTTTCCTGGAGGTAATCATATCTTGTTTTCTTTTGCTTAGTTTCTTCGTGCCCATCACTTAATCTTTTCCTAGACCCTTTGACAGAACAATTTGCTGACTGACTCTGTCAGGTAATTTATTATGTCCACTTATACCACAAGTGCTATGCCATGCTGGCTCTGGGGATTCACCTAGGAGCAAGACCTACATGGTACGGTCCCTGCTTTCCCTGAGTTTATGGTGTAGCAAGGGGTGAAGTATAAAGTATAGCATCCCTTGGTAGCCATGAGAGATTGGTTCTAGAACCCCCCACCCCAGACCTTAGCAGACATTCAAACCCACAGATGCTAAGATCATAGACTTAATATGTAATAATATTTACATGCAATTTACACACAGTCTACCACATACTTCAGATCCTATCTAGAGTGCTTACAATGCCTACCACAATGGAAGGACTGTGTAAACAGTTACACTGTATTGCTTAGGGACTAATGACAAGGAAACCGTGTCTGTACATTTTCAGTGTAGAGGTAGCTTTGTTCCCTGTCTATTTTCAGTCCTTGATTGGCTGAACCTTTAGGGGTGGAATTTATAAACCTATAACGTGAGCGAAAACAGAGATCGTGTCTGCCTTGCTCATAGCTGAATCCCCAGTGCCAGCCAGCCTTGCATAGGACTGGAGAAGATAATTTGCCCAACAGCTTCGGTCATCTGTTGCTCTGTCAAAGGGCCAACTGTAATTGTAATTAAGTGTTATAATGAGAGATCGTGTGGCTCCTCTGGGGACGCGTAGCAGAAACGCCTCACCCAGGGAGGCAGGAAAGACTGCATGGTTCGGTGGAAACAGCTTATTCGGGCCATACAATTATCAAGCACCACACTGCCACTGCGAACACCGCACTTGATACAAAGCAGCAAGTTGCCTGCCTTCCTGGAGCTTGCATTCCAGCAAAGGGAGAAGAAAAATAAGCAAAGAAGATAGTTTTCAATAGAAACAAAACCAGTCAGATTAGCAGGGGCGGGATGGGGGATGGCTGAGCAGGAAGTGGGGATGAGGCCAGCTTAGGCACATGGGCGAGGTGATGTCGTGGAATGTCTTTCTGAGGAGAAAATGCTGAATGTGGTTTCTGAAGCATGAAATCGACTAGCCACATGAAGAGAGAGGGACCAGGAATGCAAGATCTTCGGGGAGTAGAAGTCAGTGAAAAGGTAAGAACGTTAGCGACACAGAACAGGGGCTAGCACCAAGGGAAGGCACATGAGCTCTAGGTTGCCTGTCCTAACAATATCATCACCGATAAAACCCCCTCTTCTGTAGGGGGTTTGTTTATTATACGATTATATTATTTATTATATGCATTTGTTTATTATACAATCCATTCCCAGCAGCTCACGAGGCCCCACCCCCTCTAATCTAAGCTAATGATTTCTGGGGGTGGGAGTCATTTTCTTTAGTGGTATAACCACTGGTAAGTTGTTTACGTTCATGTAAGTAACCCTAAGTAAACTCATGGGCCAGAGAGAGAGAGAGGAGAGGAGGGAGAGGCTGGGAAGAAAGGGTTCACTGGAAGTGGGAGAGGAATGAGAAAGGGTAACGGGTAGAATATGATCAAAATACATTAAATACATGCATGAAGTTATCAAAGAATAAATAAAAATATGTAAAAGAAAAAATTATCCCCACTTTCTATGCCCTCCTCTGTATTACAGGCAATATAGAAAACTTGCAAATTGGGTTTTCTTTTTTTTTTCCTTTTACCACATCCCCTTGCTAGATGGCAGTGTTGACAGGAGACTAGAAAATATGTGGCGAGAAAAGGTTCTTGTTTTCTCCTGCTTTTTGGAGGCCCCTCTCGAAACAGCAGCCTGCAGCACAGCCCCGGTTCCTCCTAAAACAGTGTGTTCTTAGCAGCGGGGCCCAACGGAGCACTGTAACTGGAGGCTGGCTGACTGGAGAGGTGGATGGAGGAGGGGGCGGATGCGCACTGGCACCGCATGCCACTCTTTTGTAGCCCCGCTAAGCCTTTTTTGTACTCCTCCCATACATCCGGTGTCTTTAAAAGTTCCTGAATTCATTCATCTACAGCAGCGCTCGCTATCAGGTAGAATACTCTGTGGCAATAGAAATGGCCTAACTGCTGACCGACACAGCGCATCTTAGCCAGACGTGAAGAGTGAGCTCTTGGATGAAGTGCTTAGTGTCAGGAACTGACATTTCCTTAAATGTGGGCTGTTACAATGGCCACCTCATGAGACAACACAGACCTCCAAGGATCTGTTGAAAAAGACACTGGATGGGTTAAGTCGAAGACAGGACTCCGATGGAGTACCTGGCTGGGTTTGTCCAGTGATGACGTCACTACCGACGTAAGAGGGATTGCTCTCTACCTCGTGACGACATCAGGGAGCCCCAGGGCACTAGAAGCTTGGCCCACCTCAGCAGATAGAGGAAAATTTCAGCAGGACCACTGCCTGGTAGAGCAGTTCCATTGCCTGCAAGTCCGAGGGGTCGATGCAAATGGATGGTATGGCAGCTTTCCATGTCATACGGGAGTGCTCTGCCTAGGAAGCCCAAGCCGAGAGCTTTGATGCTTTTATGGCGAGCAGGCAGTCAGCCTATTTCTTTCCTTTAGGGGGATGAACTGTTGGCACAGAAGTCATGCTCTAGGCTCTTTGACTACCTAATTCCTTTGTGACTAATTAAAGAAATGACTCAGGCATAGAGTATAGTTAAGTCTTACCCGTTTGGTACAACTGCCATGGACATACAGCAAACCTGGAGCTCTACTGGATGACATGTCTCAGTAGCTAATGGTCTATGGCATGCAAGGAGAAAGACTTGCTTAAATACCACTTATGAGAACCCGGGACAAGATGACTGTTGAAGACAAGGCTTTGGGAGACCAAGTGATGGTTGGAAGGGACTTTATTTTTTAGTTTTTTTGAGACAGGGTTTCTTTGTGTAGCTCTGGCTGTTTTGGAACTTGCTCTGTAGACCAGGCTGGCCTTGATCTCACAGAGATCTGCCTGCCTCCACCTCCCAGGTGCTGGAAATAAAGTTGTGTGCCACCACATGCTGGAAGGTACTTTTTAAAAAAGATTTATTACACACACACACACACACATATAGTGCTCTACCTGCATGATTCCTGTAGGTCAGAAGAAGGCACTAGATCTCATTATGGATGGTTATAAGCTACCATAATGTTGCTGGGACTTGAACTCGGATCTCTGGAAGAGTAATCAGTGCTCTTAACCACTGAGCCATCTCTCCAGTCCCTGGAAGGGACTTTTAAGATAGGATTTTAAGGCGGACTCACTTCTGACTGTTGAAGGTTTCACCAAAATAAAACCACAATCTTAGCGTTCTAAAATCCCACTTCTAGGCATATTCAGAGACCCAAAGCTTTGTTAATGGCTCTAAGAACGCTTTGCTTTGTGTTTGTGTGTGTGTGTGTGTGTGTTATTTTGGTTAAATCAGGGCCTTGCACATAGTAGATAAGCTACAAACCTAGCCCCAACTAACACAATTTTTTTTAAAACATAGACCATCGTTAGGACTAATGCAATTGATACTCAGACCCTAACTTTGACCCTGCTGGCACAGAATCGTTAAGACCAGCAGAGCCACGGATTCTCATGTGAAAAGATGCGGAATAGGAAAGAATGGGACCCAAAATTTTGAAATGAAGGCATTTAGTACCACTCAGTCAAACACAAGAATCCAGGAAGACTAATCCTGGGGGGAAGGGGGAGCATAAACATCAGGGGAGGCGGGAACATGAAAGTATGGCCTTTAAAAAATATTATGTGTGTATGCAGGCATTCATGAGGTGGGGTGTGCATGTGTGTACAGATGTGTGCAAGTCAGAGGACAATTTCAGGTGTTGGTCCTCAGGTACCTGAAACGGTTTGTTTGAGACAGTCTCTCTGACCTGGAACTTCACCGTGTAAGCCAGAGTTGCTGTCTCCACCATTGCTAGGATTACGGGCACACACCACAATGCTGGGCTTTAGCCATGGGTTCGAGGGACGAAACTAAAGCCCTCACACTTGCAAAGCAAGCCCCTTTCCCACTGATCCTCAAAAGATGAGTCCCTGTATATGGTGGTAGGGCCTAGGTGTGGAGCAGCTGGCATGTATACGTTCCAGTAACTGCCACCCTGAAAGGCTATTGGAACATACGAACTCAGAATTCTTTCCAAGGGAAATGAATCTAAGGTGTCCTGCCTTCTCCAAATCGTTCTGGCACTGTGTCCTGTGCTGTCTGCTAACTCTTCTGGATCACGCAGGTCCGTGTGGAAACACAAAATTCCCAGTCGTAAATCTCTGGCTTTGAATGTCTTCCCAGCTTCTTGCCAAGTCTGATTCCAGCGCTCCTCCTGGGACCCCACGTTTCCCCCGCTCCCATTCGTTCTACACTTTTATTGTTTGTTTATTGAAATGCTCCACTGGCTGGGATGGTCTCTCCAGGAAGTGAGCCATCATGCAATTTTGCTAAGGTTGGGATTCCAGGGGTGACCCTGGGGGCCCCACACAACACACGCAGCAACTTCACGAGTGACGGCTGAGCCTCCTTTCACCGAGAAGAGCTCAGTGCAGTGACTCCTGAGCAACCTGAGGGCGAAGCAGTGACCACGTGTCAGAGGGTGACCTTGTTCTTACGTCGAGATCTGAGTCCCAATCCTGGGAGACATTGGCAACGTTAGACACCAGTGCATGGCGTTTTAGGGTCCCCGCACTGCGGGGAGGGGGGTTCCTGAAGGAGTAGAGGGTTATCCAGGGGCTGTCACTGATCCTGAGAAGGCGAATGGGCAAGGGGAGAGCTCCACAGGTCCTTCCCAGTCACTATGAGCTGGAGTGCGAGGGGACAGTGAGGGACGGTGAGGCTTACAGGTGTGGCAAAGACGGGCAAATGCTTAGCCTACTGTCACACTGCTCATAAGTGGCGGTGGAGACCGGACGGCCGCAAGATCTTGACCCAGACACAGTCGCGGCGGCTGCAGAGGAGCAAGGGAAACCAAAGATGCTTCCTGCCCACCCAAAACTGAGAACTCTTCCTAAGACGGCTGGAGTTCTGGCTGTGTGGGAGCCTAGTGTGTTTGGATGCTCACCCTCCTAGACCTCGATG